>VXBL01001518.1:427278-467476 GCA_013400195.1 Aramus guarauna | reverse complement strand
TTTTTTTTTGGGGGTGGGGGGCGCTGGGTTACCCTTCTTAGTTTGCTTCCATGGCTTGGTCAGCCTTTAAGGGGAGCAGATGTGTACAGATCTTTGATCTGAAATCTTTTTTTGCCACAATTCCTTGTTCATAGTGCTAAAAGAAACTGCAGTTTTAATTAAAGAAATGTACCTGTTTAATGTATACCTATGGTTAGTATTAGAGGTAGTTGTGTCATAACTTGTGCCTTAAAATTACAACTTCGTACATCAGTCTTTCACATCTGTCCTGATGTGAACTGTCAATTATTTCCAGCTGTTATTTTCTTTAGTTTTGCAAACATTTATGCTTGCCAAGGAATTTTAGCTCAGTTTCTAGAGCCAAAGTAGTGATGTTACCAAGTGCCAATACTGGAGGAAGGTACAGAAAGGCCAAGTCTTCTCTGCTTAACTTGAGGCCATAGTCTTCAAGTCAAGCTACAAAAATACTGAAAGTGTGATGCTGTGATATTATAGTATTTTACGTGATATGAAAGTATCTGGAGATCTCTGATAAAAAGATCTCAAAAGCTGTTCAAGATTTGTACTAAATTGCAAAAGAAAGAATACAGGCTTGCCTATTGTTCCTTCCTTAATGCCAGATGGATTAGTGTTATGATAATGAATATCCGAGGAATGAAAAATGCTTTATCACTTGTTGCAAAGTGTTGCCCAGAAGAGTAATCCATCATTGCTGTTTCACAAAAGAAGCTTGATCAGTGAATGAGATCTCAGAGATATTACTGTCTTTATGACAATGCTTGTTGCCACTATGAACATAAAGCAGGCTAAGCCCTGGCAGTTTAGCAGGAGTTGAGACAGGACCTAACTAAAACTTTTAACGAGACTACATGGGTTTACAGTAACGGGTTAACTTTCCTCCTAGTTACTGTCATGCATGACTATTCTGTTCTTCCCTGCAGTGTGCAACAAGCAGATGGAATGGTCAGCAAGTCAAAAAATGAGATGTTGGAAAGGTCACGATACTACAGGATGCCGCTGTCGTTCTCATCTGTCTTACAATTAGGATAGCTTGTTCTTGTAGCAAGTGTCATAATGAGGACTGTAATGAATACAACTTATATCTGTTCCTCTCACCCAGAATTTGTACTAATGAGGCACCAGGCGAGGCAGCTTTTATTTACATGAGCAAATGTTTCTCATTCATATAGTCATGCTTATATTGGGAATTATTCAAGGAAAAAAAAAGATTGCTAGATGGATTCCTAAATGAGGGGGGTTCCTCGAAGACTATTTTGAGTCTTAAACTTTTTAAGGTTGAAAAAAGCTCGATGAATTTGTGTTATTTGCAAAAAAAATTTGCCCAGGATGTCTATCATTACAGTAATGGGCTTACATTCAGGATACCCAGGTCCTAGCCACAGAACTAACGTAGAATTTAGTGATGATTGTTCCAAGACCGCTCATGTTGGTGGAAAATTTGGCAGAGGTGTCTGTACAACTTCAGAGTTCTCCTAGATATTATAAAGCAGTTGCTGAAGGAATTGCTGAACATCTGTGATACGGCAGGGTTAGATTATGTGTGTCTGCCAGCCTGGGACAGCAGTAGGTTATTAGAATTAGTAGGTTATTAGAATTAAAAAAGTACCTATTCGAGGAGAACTACCTTAACCAGTTGCTCTTAAAGGAACATGAGATGCAAGGGTAGAACAATCAAAAGAGATAGTGGTGGTCATATCAGGACTACAACATTTTACAGGATTCAGGTGTAGTGAGAGATCAGATTAATTCACCTACAGTGCTTTTGCCATAGCCACAGCAGTGCCCTGGGGCGATCTGAGATGGCGAGAGCAGCTGGCAAACGCGTAGGGAGGTCTCTGCTGAGTGGCTGCAGCTCTGAATAGGGCTGTTGCAGCTGAGCTTTCAAGGTAGTATATCTGTAAGGCTGCAACATTATTTTGTTTTTCTGCCACCTTGCAATTTATGGCAAAGTACCTCTGAAAGATGGATAAGTTTGTATAGTCAGCCTTGATGATAGCTGCAAGATAATGAAGCTCTGTAAGTTCCCTCAGCAACTCTGGCAGCTCTGCTGGGACCATTTGTTTGTGAAATGGAGCAGTGTTTATTTCTGTCATCTGCTAACACTCAGGACCAGCTGTGGAAGGTGTCATCTTCTGTGTGAATGGAGAATGGAAGCAATACTTCTCGTGGCTTCTCTTAGGTCTCTGTTTTGTTTCAGTATCTTGGCTGTTTTTTAAACTGTAGTTTCAGTAAGTTTGGGTAACTTGCATCAGAGCTTCATTACTGCAAATCCTGACGTCCAGTAATATCCACCAGTCTGTGTAATGTTCTCTTGACTTACTAGGCAATGACTGGTGGTCACACCTGCCGTGCTAGTAAGCGTCTTTCAATCAGGTGAAAAAAAAAAAAGTATAGAAATAATGTCATGAAACTTAGTTTATTCTTGAAAGCCCTGTGTTATGTTCAGTGTTGCTATCTGGATTATAGTAGTGCCTATTAACCCCCAGCAAAATTAATAATCATTGACTAACGCACCTAAGCAGCAGTGACGAAAAGCAGAAATGGGATGAGGCAGCCATCGTGATTTTCCATGGTTACATTGCAGGTGAGTGGTGGAACCAGAAATCTAATCTGTGTCCTGTGATTTCCTGATGTTTTCTGCTATCTAGCAGTATCTGACTACACAGAATTGTAGTATTATTGGAGATTTTGTTCATGGTGTCTTGTAATAATTTTTAATGATATGGTGTATTTTCTCGCTTTCTTGTCATTTATGGTAAAAGTAGCAGTAAAACACATCAAAGCATGAATTAAAGCATATCAACAAGAGATTCATACACCATGAGGTTTTTGTGTAAACAGATATAAGACAATAAACACAAAACAAAATAAATATTAGAAAGTTAATACTCCTAGTCAAGAAAATGCTAGTATTCAGATCACAAACTTTTTATGGGTCATTCAATACTGGAAATCAGTAAATTACCTCATGCATTAGGGAATGCAGTGTACCTGGTTGAGGGGCTGATTCTCTGCTTAGAGACTGTAACAGTGGAATGTGAGACCTTTGCTATAACTAGATAAATATGGGTGATGGAGAAAAGCTATGTATACTTCATTCTGATTCATGGCAGAAGCTTTACACAGCGATAACATTAAAAGATTCCAAGAGTGACTTTTCATTACAGTTGCAAAAGCATTGGAGTTAGGTCCGTAGTGGAAATATATAGGAGCTATGCAAATATTTTTGTGAACACTTTATTTTTGGTGAAGAGAAAAAACATCAGGAGCCTACAAGATCAACTTTTGTTCTCAGGCATGCCGTGTATATTTTTGACTGTGTGGTTCATGGGAGGAAAAATGATGGATGATATACAGGAAAACTCTGCGGAGTTATGTTTTGCACTTTTTCTGAAAGCTGCAGTATACCAGAATTCATTCTCGGTCTTTATCTCCTACAGCTCACAAGCTGAATCTCCATGATTATATGTAAAGTCCTTTGCACTGCCATCAAATATCTTGTGCCAAATCAGGATGTATTTCCTACAGAACATCTAAAGATCAGTGGAGGGAAACTTTCCACTGACATCAGTGAGCTTTGAATCTCACTGTAACTCCCTCTTTAAAGCATTACAAATAGAAGATCTGAAGGCACGAGTGTATTTGCATATCTCCTTAACCCCTTGAAATACTAGAGGTGGTTGAATTTTCATACCTTTTGACTTTCATGAGACTTTTATTCTTACCTCCCCCTTTCCTCTTAATTCCACACCCCCACCCCCAGTTTGATTTCAGCCCTCACTCTTTTTCTCCAGGTTTTATATGTTCTTTCTCTGAGGGGAGGGGAAAAAGGATCTGATTAGCTTTACAAGCTATGTTTCAAAACCAGATACAGAGTGTGTAGATCTAAATAACTCGGATATTTTGTATGCTGTAAATATGTCATCCTTTGCTCAGTGTTCCTGACCTAGGGATTTTTTTTTTAATTTGTTAAAGCATACTTTCTCTAGTACTTTGTCAATGTAAGCCCTCTAAAATTCAGCAGAGAACCAAGGTGATATTTCAAAACACTATATGCTGATCAAATTAACACTAAAATGTCCAAGCTCTCGAGTTTTTCAGGGGCACTAAGTGGGAATGGACTGCACAGGATTTGACCCTGACTTTATATAAACCATGAATGGCAAGGTATGTATTCTTAAGGTTAAATCAGATAAACTAATTTTCTGCCCTAATTAAACTAGTGAGAAGCCCTTAGAGTTGTACGGAGTCCGTTATTTACCTAGTTGGTTGACTGACTGACTCTTTGCTATTGCATTAAATGAGGGGGAAATACCAACATGATCCTGTTCGTCTGAGGTCACAGATGAAACAGTTTCTACAAAGCTTGTTCAGGTAATAATACTTGTTTCTCATTATTGTAGGTATGAACGTATTAGTGGAAAGGTATCCTGGTATGAAAGGGTTGCTTTATTAGGTTACACTGTTGCTGTAAACGTTTCCTAATTATCTCTGTTATGGTAGAAATCTGAAAAAGTGTAAATTGAGTGCTTTGCATAATTTATAAAAGCTGAATGTTTCCTAATTAGTTCTGTTAGGTTAATGATACCGCAGCCTCATTTTTCCATGGCCCCGAGCAATGACCTTTACCCTCCCCTTTTTTAACACTTTCTTTTGGTTCAAAAACATGTGGTGACCTTCCTCATCTCGAATGATCTTTGGGAGACATAATGCTTTGGAAAATGTTACAAATCCCTTCTCCCCTCTCCCTTTGAAAGTAAAGAAATGGCCTGCTTTATGCAGGCAGAGTAAAAGCCTGATTTATACAGATCCTCTGAAGAATGCTGGTGAAGTGCATTCCTTCAGTGTTTTCATAGAAACTGATGTGAGCTGCATTAGCAGAAGATGTGAAAATGGTGAGGTGGGGGAGAGAAAAACCTCTCTCAAAAGGATTCTAAAATAACATTTTGCATCCTCGAGTAATTCCCAGCTCTCCCTGGCAACCATTCATTTCTTCCGAACAGCAGAAATTTGCAATATGAAAGTGGATTGGCTTGCTTTTCCCATGGGGCTCTGTATCTCTTCATCCACCGCCTAGGGTAAAAAGCAATGCATACGTTTACAATATAAATGTGATTTAATCGACCTCCCTGTCAGCGAGAAATGGCAAGCATATCAAACAAGCCCAAGATGTTAGGAAGAAAAAATCATAAATTATTCCAGTGATGAGTTTCTGAGCAGCATTTTGGACTACTAGATGATTCTATGTAAAGCTGTTCCTTGAAACAATAATTAAGATAATTCTGTGTGACAAGGAGAAAAATGTTCAGCTTTGTATGAAATGTGCTTTGTGTTTAGAAAGCTGAATGTTCACTATATCGATCAGAATTTCCCTTAGCTGCTGCAATGCAAAGCTAAAACTAATGGAATGATTCACCATCTGTATTTCTAAGTCCTTATTTATTTTATCATATGCAAAATCAATTGGCTTCTAAATCAGGAAGATGATGGGTTCCTTTATGGGTGGGTCTCTGTGCATGTATACTCTAAAGTCTTAAGAAAGAGGATCTTTCTGAGCTGTGAATACGCTGCTACGTGTATAAAAAATACATCTATTTATTTATTACTATTGTTATTACTTCTATTGCTTGGAAGACACTTGAGTTGTCCTGAGAAGAGAAGCAAAAGGATTCTTTAGTGAGGAAGTGGTCATAGAATCATTATGCCACTTAAGAGAGCCCCTTCCAGAACTGTTTGCTATTCATAGGCACCAAGGCACATGTTTTTAATGCTTTATTTCTTAAAAATATAGGAAAGTTGGAAAAAATATTTCTTTGCAGATGGGACAGTTCCCTATGTCACTGAGATCATGGTTGGTTCCTCCTCTGTGCCCTCCCTCTGGCAATGTAATTTTTTATTTTTTTTTTTTAAACTCTAATACAGTGTGGATCAAGCCACAGGGACCTTAGTTCAGAACTCTGTGCTGGGATTTTCAGTCCCCTCCAGATCTGTTTTTTTGCAAAATAGCTAGTCCTGTCAATCTAAGATTACTGGAGGGACCAAGCTGTATTAAATTTGTGTGTATCAGAAAGATACTATGACTGGATTTTCAGGCCACTGCCCTTTCCTGACTTGAACTCGTTGTTATTATTTTAAATGTTATGCCATTATACATAATTCTTCACTATCAATATAACACAACAGTAATTGGTGGAAGGCTTAGTTTTACCACATTCTTAAGAATGGACGTTTGGCACTTGGTTATCTTCTTTTAGTTTACTTCATCCTTTTAATAGTGAAAAATGCTTCTTGTTGACCTCTGTCTTCCATTGCAATGCTTAATATGTGCTTGTTTAGTTTGAGTTTTTCTCTTTGTACCCTATTAGGAACTTACAACTTCATTTACCATCTCATCCCTGTCATAATTTGCTTCACATCTGCCTGTTACAACTAAGGTTTTAGTTAAACCCAATTAGGATCTAGTGGATTTTTCCAAGTCATTTCCTACATTTAACGTTTTGACCTGGTGTAGTATGTTTCTTGCAAACTCCTTTGACAGAATGTGTCACTTTTGAACTTTATACTTGGATTCTTGGCTCCAGCACACTTTGAATTACTGCCTTTCTCCCCCTCTTGTGAATAAATTATAGTTCCTACCTCTTAGAGGATTGTCATACTGTCTCCTTCACTGACCTCATGTTCTTAATTCACTTGAAAATTTCTTGTTATTTAACTTAATCTCTCGTGTAGCTTTGCTTTCTTTTTCTGCAGTGCATTTTCTTTTTGCGCTCTTGGAACTTCGGTATATGATCTTTCCAGCCTTCTTTTGTATCTGGTGTTTTACCTTTTAAAGGTCTTTACAGCAAGGTTGATATCTCTAGTATCCTGGCAAGACTCCAGTTTCAGTAATTACATTTGGTCTTGCTAAATTCTTCTTACCCTTTCAATTGAATGTGATGGTCCCTCTCTTCCTGCCCTTTGCTATTGTGTGCATTGCTAAGCAGTCCCCAAGCTTCAGCCTGCAGCTTTCCTGCTATATTGTCCTGTCTGATGTGCTTTGGGACAAAGGGAAAATTTAAGATACTATTTATCATTGTTTTAACACGTAAGCCATATCTCTTTTATGCTTTACTTTGACTGACTTCCAGGTTGTTATCATTCAGTGCTTCTCACTGTTATTCCAAGAACTTTGATGCCCTATTTGTCCCACAGGACACTTGTACAGGACTTTGGGTCTTTTGCCCAATGCATGTTTCTCTTCCTTTCTCTCACTTTTCCTGTCATGGGTATTGATCTCCTCCCACTGCCCCCTCCCTCTTTCTCTCCCGTTTTTACCCCCAGTCTTTCTTCTGTACTTTATTATATTCTGTTTCTAGTGAAGTTCTCTCTGTTCACATAGGACTCTGCTCACAAATGAATGTTGTGCATATATACATCCTGTTCACTTCATGATTACACGTGCATAATACTTTCCCCTATTGTATATGCCTCACCAGGCAGACCAAACTCTCAGGGCTCTGTGCGGACTCCAGCAGGCACAAGGTCAGGTTCCTCTGTTTTGGCCTGTGTGTATGATCCAAGGTGATATCACTGCAGATGGATGAGGAGATGGAAACGTCTTGGATCTCCACAGCACCCATGTTGCACAATAAAGAGAAGATATATGTTACTTTTGGTCTTGTTCCTTCCAATACTGTTCCAAATTACATGTCTTGGTGCAGGAATGGACGCTGTAATGAGCTGTATCTCTTGGTAACAACCAGTAGTTGGTAGTAACTGCTTGCTCCCAAAGTGCTTTGGAGGTTGGGGGTAGAAGTACACAGATGAAGACCAGAAACACAGTCCTCTGTTTTGTTAATGCATTGGCCTCTCAGAAAAGAAGGTGACTGTGCCACCCTGCTGAGTGAGAGTCATGGCAAATGTGTGGAAGTGCCTCTTTCCATCAGCTTTCAATCTTTTTCTTAAAGGAAAGTTTTCTTCTAAAACGTACTGTGTCATGACGAATAGATGCTGATGACTCCTGGTGTAAAATAATTGTGTTGAAATGACATGCAGAGTGAATTGGATGCTGATGTGCACTGGGGTGAACAGACAGAGAAACCTTAAGAGCTTGGCTATTGTGTAAGAGTTTGGCTGATTACTTGGTATAACCTATGCGAGTCATACCGTGGCCAACAATGACATAATGAGGCTAGCTAAGTTTGGAGCAGCATAAACCTTTGGGACATCAGAAGGAAATTGGTTTTATCCCTTCAAACAGACATATATTTTTGCTTAGGCAAGTACAGTTTGCATAAAATGCAAGGTGTCTGAGAGAAGGCAGCTACGGCTCTACTAGGTATGTGATTATGGTAAAGTGTGAGCTAAAACATAGCAACCTCGATGGAAAGATTCAGGTAGTGATGAAGTGTCACAAAAACAGAACCACAGCCCCCTCCCTCCTTATCTCACAAAATCTTGCACACAGAGTAGTTTTAGGGCTTATATTATCCTGTTGTTCTTTAAATCAGTCTCTGTTAGCCCTCTGTGGTCATTGACATTTATCATACAGGTTTTTTAAGCCTTCAGTGTTCCTTGGCTCAGAGAGAAGGAAAAAAAAATGACTATATTAGTTCTTCACATTAACGTCACCAGACCCAAGAGTCTAATCGAGGGACTGGATCACAAAGAGCGTTCGAGAGCAAGGTATATAATTAAGGAAAAGCAATAATATATCTGTCATAACCATAGAAACACTCTGGTTGAACTATAGGCATGAGAGTATTCATGTGAATTTGATGCAGATCCATGTGACAGTCAGGGTGTACACTGTGTGACTGATTCAATGATAATAACTAAAGACTTATAGAGATGCAAAGCAGCATGGGGGAGAGCATAGCAAGTGGAAATTAAATACATGGTGGAGAGATATGTGTTTCTCTTGCTAACTGGATTATTTACATATTCAAATTTAGATGTAGAGCCTTCTCTTCTTCAGTGAATTAGCTGTAGCCAACAATAATGGGCTTCCCCCTGCCCTCCCCCAAACTGCGGTACAGGGAAGGGAAGGCTATGTTGTTAGAGCCATTTATTGTGTTTCTGTTCATTTTCACGAAAACAGGGCTAAAAAGACACAGAGCTTACAAATCAGCATTAAGTAGTAGGAAAACAATCTACTTGAACAATAAACACTGCAGCATTGCTAAAGAATACAGTTAGAAACCTGGCGCATTGTTGATATTGCTGTGAGCAGATGGACCATGAGCGCGTTCACTGCCAAATCTCCCTAAACCCTCCACACCAGACGTGGCTGCATGGCAGGATGTTTGAGTGAGTGGCAGCTTGCTGACTCCCCCCTAGCATTTGTTTTTTAAGAATTCTGTGGATGTAAACATTTATGTATTGTTATATATATATAAATAACAATACATAATCCTTATGAAAAAGCTAATATTGACCTCATATTTGTGTCATATGGATAACCTGCCACTTTGCTGACACTGTTGGTTGATGATGCAAACCGTGACCCAAATTCTGATTGTCAGAGCAATGACGGCATCCTCTGCCATGGGCACTGTCTCCTGGGCAGGACTGAGCAGCAGACCTGAGCCACTGCAGGGTGGATACAGAAGAAGCTGCGTGTTCCTACCATCTGCTGGCCAGCAATTGTTTCTAAAAGCAGAATAATGTTACTCAATTGGTAGGTGGACTGTGGAACCTGAGGGAGAATGAGGTTTATTTGCAGTGGCTGTCAAGAAAAGTGAAAAGAACATAACTACAAGTCTTTTTATGATATAAAGCAAAACTGTACTCCTTGACACACCACCCCTGTCAAGACCAAGTAGATGTCAGCCTGTTGCTGCATGCAAATACTATTTTAGGGTTTTTCTGTGGTATGTTTTTATTTTAACTCTTATAAGTAGTGTAAGACTGTTGGGGGGGGGGGGGAAATCCTTTGAATAAGGGTACTTTAGAAGCAAAAGCTTTGTTCTGGAATAGTAATTTTCACTAGGGACTGTTAAGAAGGGCAAGACCTCCTATGACTTGGAACACCCCTGTTGAAACAAGTGTTGAAAATATGCCAGGCTCTGGCACTAAGTGCCAGGTCTAGCACAAAGAACCACAGGGCTTAAAAATAATCCCATTATAGCAGCAGTTCACGACCTTTATTTTGGATGGCATCAGGCTGCCAGAGACAGTTCTAAATATCCTGTTAGACATTGTTGTGCAGAGTCTTCTCTGATCGGTCAAATTTCTTTTTTTTTTTTTAAGCCTGATACAAAACATATTATTTCAAGTCCTCAGTAAATGTTATTCTCTGCTAAAATGTAAGTAATGTGCTGTCTGTCTTCTAGGAATATTTTTAGTTTTAAACATTTTTGTTTTCAGTTTGGCTAGCACATACTGGAAAACATGTTCTGTTTTTTCACCAGTTCATTTGGCACTCTGAAATTTTCTGGTAGATATGAAGGCAGAAGGAGAAAGAATGAGGTACACTAAAAATCTGGAAGGTGATGAGGGAGACTTCAAAAATACATAGGCAAGGAAGGGTGTAACAGCCATTGATATCAAAGAGGCCTTATTCGATTGCCAGACTAAGGCAGTTTTGAACATTGGCATTCGTGTGCATCTTGGAACACAAAACTTTACTGAAAATCAGAGTTTCAGTGGTCTGAACCAGTCTCGTTCATTTTTAACCTTGATTTATATTTCTAAATGTTAAAAAAAAAAAAATCAGCTAATATATATACTTTGATTAAACCCTTAAAAATATTTAATGCTCTTAAGACAATTTTAAATGGGTTTATATATTTTAATAGCTTCTTGTTGCAGTTCTGCATAGTAAGCAATGTAGGTATCATTTACCACTCTCTAATACAACAAAAATGGAAGAAGTATCTTAGTAATTGTAAATTGAGATGTGTGTAACTTGGTAATGTAATATAAATACATCTCTACATCTAAAATGATCTCTAATCAGGACTTGCGCATATGTGCATGCATACATACCTACACACAAGAGGTAAGTACGTATGCACGCACCTATGTGCAAGTGTGCGTTTTCCTGAAATACGCAGGATGTGCTCCCTGTTAGAGGAGTTATTCCACAGCTAATGGAAAGGTGTTGCAAACCAATGTGTTTCAGGGGTTAGACTACTCATCAAGACAGAGGCTTTAGAAAAATAGCTGAAGTAGAAATTGAAACCAAATTTGGTATCAATTATGTACATTCGTTCACTGCTATTCCCTCTTTCCTGGTGTTAAATTTGTCCGTCTTGGCTGACTCTGCTATACTCTCTCCTTCCTACTTCCCTGCTTCCAGTTTAAGCCAATACATTTGGGAAAAAATTACAGTGGTGCTTGCACTATTATATCTGAAGTTTTGGTGTCTGTGGGAAGTGTGTGCATCTAAAGTAGTATAAACTGCAGACTGTGAATCTAAAAAGCACTGTCAATACAACAGGTGGCAAAACAAATGAGACCAAGTAAATGCTAGTCTGATCTCCTGGTGCATGCTCAATTAATTCAAGTGCTCTTTCTTCTTTTAAATGTAAGCATAGTACACAGAATTCAGTGTTCCGTGGTATATTAGTATATATGTTTGCTCATTAGTGGATAGGTATCAAAGAAGTTAACCATAGACACTGATGGCGTTTATATTTGCTCTTAGTTCAAAGTTGGTGTATCATATAATTTCAGATTTGTCTCTTTCTTTCCATCAGTATTGGCAAGTGTTCTCTAGACATTTATCATTTTAAACTATCACAGTCCAGTGCATTTTCCAGGGACCAAAATCAATACTGATCTTGGTTTGAATATTTTTCTGGCGAGGCTCTTTTTGTAGATTCACAAGTAGAACTAATATGTGTTAACGCTATTCAACTGGGCATTTCACAGCCTCATTGCCATATTAAATATAGGCATTACCCATGACTATTAACCTTACAACTATTAAGTAATAAAAATCCTGCATACATATTTACTAGCTTAAAGTTATTCTGTAACATGCAGTCTTACAAAACAGAAAATAAAATATGCTATGGAAAAATAGATCAAATTGGACAGATCTTGACCAGCTTCCCCAAAATACTACATTCACTTGTGATGAACTGCTTTGGTCAGAACACGTTTCTGGATTTGGGCTTCTCTGGAGACTTCTTGGCAGTGCACAACTATAGAACACAAGTGTTAGGACAATCAATCAGTTATTAAGGGATGGGTTGGTTGGTTTGTTTTCAAACTATGAAGGTGATTTGACACCTACGGTGTGTTTCACTGAACTTTCTTTTTAGAGCTCCAGCAAAATGGAGATGAAGCTTCACTGAGTGGAGTATAGTCTGTCAGTAGGCTGTTGTCAGTCATGAAAGATATTGTACTTTACCTGCAGCTCCGTTGATTGAAACAGGCTGCTTTCTGCAGCATCCTGCAGGGACGAGACCTCAAAGGAAGAACCGTTGTTTTTTTGGTTTTTTTTTTTTTGTTTTTTTTTTTTTTTTTTTTTTTTTTTTTTTTTTTTTTTTTTTTTTTTTTCCCCTCAGAGATATTGTTTTTGGACTGTCTGCAGACCTGGGAAGACATTGCAGCATCTCTTATTAGAATAACATGTTTGGAGTTTTCTTCTATGATCTTGATGTATTTTGGAACTTCTGCCACTTTCTTTTTTAAATGATAACTCAAGGATAGGGAATTTTATATTTAAGCTACTTACTTCTTAATCACTACTTCATTCTGTTCCTTAGGTGACTTTGGCTTCCTCTCTTTTTTCCCTTCCTTCTTTGTTATCATCAAGCTTCTCTTGAAGCTGTTTCTCTTTGGACAGCTTGCTTTCATGAATATGGGTACTGTCCTGAAAACAAGTCTTCTGATCCACAAGCACTTCAACTCACTTCTAGACTCTTCTGATTGTTAGAAACTCTATTCACAAAGGGGAAAAGTACAGCTGAAAAGAAAAATTCCCCTTACCGACTTCTAGAGGAAATGGGCCATTGAAAGGGCAAAGCAGAGATACTGCATCCCTCAGTAATCCAGCCAAGAGATTAATAGCCAAGATAAAAATAGAAAAATATAATTATTCTAACTTCATTTCCTCTCTTAGAAAATATAAGAGCAGGCAAGACCTTCACAACCCTGATTCCTAGGTTTTATATCTCCCTATCAGATTTGTGTGACTTGAAGCACATGGAAGCCTTAGTAGTAAAACTAAGTGAATAATTCATGGTGAATAGCTTATTTGATGAATTACTTGAAACCCCTTTTTCTGTTTGTGCAGAAAGTTTCTAGCAGATGACAATTTCTTTCAACTTATGTATTATTCAAATTTACTCAAGTATTTACTTGGAGGTTTTTAACATGCTGATTTACTGTAAGCAGCTTTCCAGGTACTGAGTAGGAACAGACTCTTGACACAGCAACCAGTCCCCAAAGCCATGGGGGGAAAGTTTGTGTCTCTTAGGTGGCTGAACATAACCTTTACACTGAGGAAAGGTACTTGGAAAAGAGGCAGTGCTTATGCTTTGATTTTCATATAGAGAGGCAACAATGGGTTTGAAATGCCCTATAATTCCTTAATCTTTTTCATTTCTGGGTCACAGAGGCATTGTATGAGGTGTCATTCTTATTAGGTAAGAGGCTGATGTAAGATTTATTGGCTGGGGGTAGAGTTCAGATTTAAATTTCTCCTGTCACATTCATACAAAGTAATTGTCTGCACGTTTACAGACCTACTAGGAAAGGGGACAGTCAGACCGCTATCTGCTGCTTTTAATTACTTTCATGTTGGGACTACATAAACAGTGTGTGTTTTCTTTTTTTTTTTTTTATTTCCCTGAAATTTATGTTGTGCTGCTGTGTCAAGCAACGTGTCATCTCACCCCAAATCTTCCTCCTTTGTGGTGCAAAGGCTTTATTATTAGGATTTGTAAAACCAAAATTCTTTGCAGGAAGCATGATGGTAAGCTCCCCAGAGTCTATTCTTGAACTGAACATCTGCAATAAGGAGCAGATCTGCACTGGGCTCTGGGATGACACCAATCTTGGTGAAGAAAAACTGGGCTTGGAAATGGAGAGCTGAAAAAAATCGGTTGGCAAACTCGGTAAGGGAAGAATATTTGGTAGTCTGTAGAATTCCTACTCGGGGAAAAGTGCTGAAACAGAGCTTAAACATTATTGCTTTTTTTCACAGTTAATTATTGGGGTTTCTTTGGAGAGACTTTGTGAGCATTGGAGACTTAGTTCTTGGAAAGGAGCAAAGTAGGAGTTGAGGGGTTATTAGCAGGTAACATCCTTTAACATTTGAGAGGAATTTGTAACAGCAAATCTTAGTCATTTGTTCTCTAAATATTTCTCTTCTGTTCCTGAGTGTTCTTACACTCATCATAGCAAGTTGTCTGCATAGAATTATTTTAATTTATGAAAAACAAACAAATGGCCTTATACTTGACATTCTCTTCTATTTTGGCCATTTTTCTTTCTTTGCTCAGCATGGAAGGTGGAAATTTAAGCGCTCAGGAACCTGTGTACCACCTCACCAGTTCTTCGCTGATGAGACAGGTTCTTGCGCGAAGGCGGCATGTCTTTCAGCAGAGAGATCCTCAGAGCCCATCTTAGTCTGTTCTGCACTTACTGCCGAGGTGAAGAAATTTGTACTGCATACCCAGGATGTATTACTTCAATTAAGGTCCGGAAAAATTAGTATTGCTACTTTCTACGTGAAACATGTAGAGCTAGGAAAGAATTGACAGAAATGGGATGCAGTAAGTTAAGGGTGCAGTTTAACAACATGTCCAACCTATGTCACAAGAAATTATTTGGGATTTTACTTGACTTATACCTTCTGATTTTCCTTAGAAAAGGAGTTGTTTCCATAGTAACAGCCACATTACATGGGTCTATACTTATGATACCTCTGAGATAGACCAGCATTGCAAAGAAATATACTTCTCAATATGTCATGTAAAAATCCTGTACTTGTTAGTTAGAAAAATCTTATTTTCAGCTAAGTGAGACACTTGTTTGAGGTTTCTAGGCTATGGTTAATTTGTTTATACTCTCTTTTTCTCTTCCTCCCTCATTTATTATAGGTGGTGCTTATATTGCTGCCTATTAAGATGCCTGACACTTCCCATTATAGGCTTTTGTCTTCAGCTGCTTACAGCTTTACCAAATATTAACTGTTTAGACTCATACTTTCTGTGCAGAGTCTCTGCGTTGTGCAGAGTCCTTCTGGAATACCTCAAAGCTGTGCAGCTTTTCTCTGAATTGGGGGGGGTGTCTATGTATGATCTCTTTTTTTTCTTTTTTTTTTCTCTCCATGTTAATCGCTCAGTAGGTCTTTAAGACTCCCGTATTTCTTCTGGGCAAAAACCTAGTGTAGGGTGTGCCGTTTGCTGTGTGTCCGTTTCTCACCCCCCCTCCCATCCTGAAATTTCACTCAGTTATAAATATCTGCAGTCTCCCAGCATCCATGCTGTCAATGCCTGACTTCTGAATGCTTCTGGGAGATCTTGGTAACGTGCTGCTACCATGTACGTGTATTTATTAAGTGCATATGTACACATAGATACAGTGCATGTTTTTATCCACTTAAATAGGTTCCAGTGGTTGTCTGGAGAATAACAGGTATAACAGTACTATTCCGTTTGTGTCAGAGGAATAAGAGATCAGATACAGATATTAGAATAAATGGAAAATGAAGACAGGACATAACTCTAGCTCTTAAAAAATCAAGTAGTCAATGAAGAATCCAAAGCGGTAAGGAGCTCAGTAGTCTGAGCATGTTAATTTGCAACATGTTCAGAAGCTGCCATGGAGACTATTAATACCTCAGACATTTCTTAATGAATTTTAAAAACAATGTGCCCTTGGTTACTGCAGTCGAATGCTGTATTGTGATTCATTCTTGTTAGAAAATGTACTGAGGCACTATTTCTGAGGCCAGTGCTGTTCAGTGCATGCAGAATTACGTCTCTGGTCTTTGGTATAACACACCAAGGAATTTTCTTATGATATCTTAGTATTTCAGTATTATACTCTATGTTGTAAATTTGCCGCCTTTTTTCTTTTTTTTTTTCCCACTCTGAGCTCTATGGGTATATTGCTATGCTACAAAATAATGCGGTATCAGGATATCTGAGTTAGCTCTGGAGTACTAGTATGGCGCTTTTTTTTTTGGTGCAGTACTCCATCACTGTTAAGTGTAGTTAATTTGGCTGAGCCACAGCACTGCACAAATACGGATCCTGACACCTGAATTCTCTTTTATTGGCAGCTTGGAATAGTGCAGTGTATAAGTTATGCATCGTTTACCAAATTCCTTCTGGATGCTTGTTTCTTCTGGCTTCCAAAATGGGCAGAAATCTGCCTGCGGAACCTGGCAGAGTCTTTCAGCTGTTTCACTTCTTTTTGTTTTCTGAGGAAAACAAAACAAGGGGTTGAGAAAGTCATGAATATATGTGGTGTATATATAGTATAGAAGTGAGAAGTGAACTGTTACCTCCTGCAGCCTCCACTGTGCTTCTTTCACGACTGCTACTTTGATTTGTCCCTGGGTTAGTCTCCTCCAGTCGCTTCCTTGCATGACTGTAGCTAGTGCTGTGTCATTGCACTTCCTAGTGCAGATCTAAAGGGCTTGGTTCATACCAGTGAACTGCCATTCCGAGCCTGTCAGGCAGCAAACAAATCAAACTCAGTAATGCAAGCAAGATCCCAGTAATTCATGCATCCCCAAAGCACCAAAGATAGCAAAAGACATATTTGTAGATGGGCATAGGCTACGTTATACTATCACTGTAGCACTTTATTTTGACAAGCTAGCAGATTTGAGGTTGTTTTCTTCCGCAGAATTTCGATCTCTCTCTAACTGTAACTCTGGCATTATTGATTGGGTGGTGTGTAATGGCAAGTTTGCTGTGGGAGATTTTTAGAGCACAGGAGTGGAGACACAGCTGGGCACGTAAGTGACTCTGTCCGCATGGGGAGCATTGCTTGATGTTCCTCAAGGAAAGACTTCTCAGGGAAACAAGTAGAAGACGACAGCACACAGTAGCCAATGTACAGGATGAGGTGTTGGTCTGTATTAAGTCACACTCCGCTGGCCTCATCAAAATAATTTAGCTACTCTTCTCTTCCTTGCAATTCCTTTTTGAAGAGCTGCGAAGCAGTGTATCGGACATGAGCAGAAATACAGCGGGAAAATAAAGGTAGAAGTTCTCTCAGTAGATTTTGGGATGGGAAACCTGTGTGGAGGTAGCTGTGTGTGAGCAGTGTTCTCTGCAACAGATGTTAATTTGGAGGAAAGATTGGAAGTAAGAGCTGCAATGTGAAGTAAATAGTGTAACTAGTTATTTGCTTTTCCTGCCAGCTCTCTTAGAGTCTATCTGTATATTGTCTTCTCCTTCTAACTTGTTGTTTAATCCACTACAAAAAAGGCATACTAGTGGCCAGGGGCTGAAGCAAGATAAATAAGCCTAAGAATAGATGTAAGCTTTTAAAAGTGAGAGCAATTAATCAGTAGAACAGTGTACCTACAGCTGTAGCGGGTTGTCTGTCACTTGCAATCTTCCAGTCAGCATTGGATGTGTTTCTAGTAGATATACTTAGCACAGAGCTTGATGCAGAGTTGACTAGATTAGAAAGTATGGCCTGTGTACACTAAGTCATCCCAAGAGATGAAAATCTGTGAGCCTTTTGGGAAAAGGTTCTCTAACTCATATTTCTCTTGGCTGATTGCTTCAGGTTCCCTAATTGACACTTCTTTTAATTTTACCTAATGTAAATACTCTCCAGTAAAACTATCTGAAAGTGTATCCTTATTCTTTCATCTGGGTGAAAACAGGTAAATGCATCAAATTAATATCTTCTAATATTAAAGAACCAATATGCTGTGTATAGAGGTAATTTTTAATACTAGATCCCAAAATTAGATCAGTAGAGGCATATCTTTGTGTCTATACAGAGTTCATTGCCTTCCATTCTGCAGATCTGTTTGCTGGATCATTGCCTTGGCTCTCCTTCACAGTTCTGTAAGAACTATAATTTGTGTCCTAAATAATGGAATTCACACTTCAAATAATATTGTGTGTTAGGTTGAAACTGTGTGTGGGGCCAGATCTGAAGGATCATAGTACTGTGACTGAGCCATAAAATGAAGAATGAAATTCATTTCACTAAGTGCAAATAAACATTCAAGTGAAAGCCCCCACCCTGTGTGTGTATGTGTATATAAAGCAATGGCTGTAAACCAGCTATTCACACCCAGAGAAGTGATGGTGGAGACCATTTTCATATTGGGACAGCTGTGCTCCATATTGTGCCTAAGGCTCTGGTTCTTCAAGGGTGCAGACTAAAGGACTTACTGGAGGACAGTTTCTCTGCTTTCCTGCCTAAGCCTGGGGTTTTTTTTTTTTTTTTTTTTTTTTTGTTTTGTTTTGTTTTTTTTTTGTTTTGTTTTGTTTTTCCCCAAGAGGCAAAGAGGTGTACCTTGATCTTGTTTGTGCACGTAGCTGAGATACGAGGATTCTCACTAACACCTTGGAGCTAGGAAGTGCTTCTTTTGGTCCCACAGTTTAAACTTGCCTCTTACGGACAGGTTTCTGGAAACATCAGCTTGCTGCTCTGAAGTTGTCAAAAGCCCAGTAGAATGATTATGATGTTAATGTTATTTAGTTAAGTGCTACAGGGGGAAAAAAAATCACATGACATGTTATAGGGTGCATGCACTTTCTGAATTTTCATTCAGTTTTGATCATCCCATCAAAGAATGAATAAAGTAAGGGAAGAAAGAGCACACTTTACAGAGAAGGATTAAAAAGGGTGAGGTAGAAAAATAGAACAGTTTTCCTATAAGGAGACAGTAAGGCCCTTCACCTTGAAAAGAAATTACAGAATGGATACCACATGAGAGCTTAGTCAAACCTCGAAGAAATGATTAGGCATTATTTTCCTCAGTATAAGAACCAAAGGCACACAGGCTTAATGTGACTGAAATGATTTGTTTTGGTTTTTTTTCCTCATAGTATGTAAGAATTATGTTGTGTAACTCAAGGCATGTGAAGATGTCAATACCTGAAGAATTTAGGGGAAAGGTTCATAGCTAGCTATTCAATACAAAAGTCTGGATGGATTACCTAGATTACAAAATCCCTGAGTTACTGACCTTTGGGAAGGCAGTAAGATACACAGAGGACACCAAATACTGGTTTTGGGACTCTGCATGGGCATTCACTACTGGCTAGTGGACTTAATAGATCTTTGGCTTGCTGTATGATTGTGCTTTTCGTCTTAATGAGGTAGCTTCTTTTATGTGTATTGCAATCAAATAAGTTGTGCTGATTTATACCAAAAGAAGTTCTATCCAACACAATATTTGCATCTATTAGAGCAAATTTTATCATTATTTAGATATGAAATGGTTTTCCCTTAATGCTTTTATAGTGAAATTTGTACTTAATATTTGGTTTTGATTACTACATTGAGCCTGTGCCTGACATAAGGTCTTTTTGTCTTTAAGTTTCCATGTAAGATTTTAAGAGTTTGCATAAGCAAGCAAAAGCACAAAATTACTTAAAATATGTATGTGGTTTCTTTAGACTGTCCACACATGATAATAAGGACAGCACTACAAATGTCAAATTAAAATATCAGTTCTGTGCCTGGTAAAAACCAACCCTATTATGTCACCTTCAACTGGCATGATGCCACTTTTCAGGATCTATTGTCAGAAAGGGAGTAATAATGAATCCCTGTGCCAATCAAACCTACAGGCTTCAATGGAAGGAAGGAAAAGAGGAGGAACAAATTACATGGGTAAATACCTCTTTGATAATTTTTTTTTCCTCACCACATAAGAAAGTTCTTCCATTTATAGTCTCTGATCATCAGTGTTACCATGCTTACAATCCTTTTCACTCCCAGCAGTGTTGCTGCAGCACTAACACGTAATCATGCTTTGGCTCAAGGAAAGTCAGACAAGGACAGAGGAAAGAAATAGAGGCCAAGCAAACAGAAATAATGACATAAATGCTTTGTGCCCTGTCCTGCATCTCACTGATCTTTCTTCACCAAAGGAAAGCTTGGTTCAGCTTGAACTGCTTAAAAGGATTGCTTCCCACTTTTCTTTTGGAGCAACATAAATCCCTACTGTACATTTGTTCATCTGTGATGAAAAAACAGGTGCCACAATTTGCTCCAAATGTAAAGCTCTGAAAACATTGTAATGCAAATATTTTGAAAGAAACATAAGGCAAACATGACTGTCTACTTTCCTTTAATGAAAACAATATGTCTTTTTTTGTGAAATGGAAATAAGTTCTATTTTATTCCAAGTGAAGAGCTGCATTCCTTTAGTAACACATTATTCTTACTGCACACAGTAACTCTGAAGTTTCTGTGTTTCCAAAAAACTTTTGGCATACTTTCTTAAGTGTCATCCTAGCTGTATGTTTGCAACTTATGCTAAACTGCAGGATAATTTATAATCTCTTTCAAAGCCAATTGAAATCAACAGAAAAAAACATTGACTTTTAGGAGCTGTGCACTTGCCCTTTAAAAATTTCTTTTTCTGGTTGTTGACTTTTTACGTTAGCAACAGGGTCCAACTCTTACAGGTTTGATACACTACAAAGAAACAAACTTTCGGTATCTTCCTTTCGCAGTTAAGGACATGAAAGCACAACAAGATGACGCAGCATGCCAGTGCTCACTAGGCAGTCAGTAGAAGGAACAAACAGGTTCTGATGCCATAAGCTCTACACCATAGTGCACCACACAGAGAAGTTTAATGCAGTCTTATTCTCTTAAAATATTCCTTAGCATAATGGCTGTGTCTAATACCATCAATATTTGCTGGTCCCCGGCTCTATTTCTGAACAGGTTCATACCTGAAACATCTCAGCACCTTGAATACAGGTGCTGCTGGTTGCCTTGTTCCAACACCCACCCATTGGCCCAAATTCATAGAACAACATTCATTAAGGCAATGGAGCCAAAGTCTCCAGCTTGTAATGGCAGCTGCAGATAAATGAAGGGATAGTAATCAGTGAGGTGAAACAGCAATGATCAGTGTCTCTGCAATCTATATTAGCATGTGTTGTCTGCATCTGTCTTTTCAATTTTTATGATGTGTAATAACTTAGTGCAGTAACAGAAAAAAGTTATCATTCTTGAGTTTGATAGTTTTCCTGTACCTTTAGACTTAAAAATAAAGTAGGTTATCTATAAGATTTTTCTTACTTGTTAAAACCCCCTCAAATACAATAAACAAAATGCTCCCACATATTATGGTTTTAAAGAAGCCCTTGACACTGGCAGCTGTTTACCTGTTGTGTTTCCTTCCCATAGTGATGAACCTTCCTGTGTTCTGCATAGCTATTGGAATTTCTTTAGTACACACTATAAAGAAGGAACTTTATGGAAATGGGAAAAGATGCAGAACCAAGAACTTTAGCCTGTAGCGAATGGTTCCTGTGGCTAGTTCTTGGACAACTATTTTTCCAGACTAGAAAGTATCTGTTTCTCCAAAACCTCCATCATTGTGCTGGCAGAACCAGCTCTAAAGATACACAGTATTATATCATAAGCAGAGCTGTTTTCCGCCCATTTTATGGTCTGCAAGATTTTTGAGAACTAAAATAAGGCCATCTGTGACCACTGTTCACCAGTTCTGGTCTGTGATTCTTTGGTGGCTTGAGCTAGATGTCTCTTGGCTTACTGTGGACTCTCACACCATATTTTGCTGCTTCTCCTCATTATTTCCACAAGCTATATCAAAAATATTTCCTTTCCATGAAAGCTGTTCCTGTAGCTATGTCAGGAATACTGTTTACTTACCACTGGAAAGTGACCTATGCATCTGTGAACAGAAGGTCCAGTGCTTCATGAGACACTGTGTCTATTAAGTAGTGCTTGCTGTGCAAAAAAAATTTATAGATTTGACCCTCTGCCAAAAGATGCAACTAACTACTCAAACATAACCTGATGGTCTTATTTGCATGGACCAAAGATGTAGCCCTGCTGGGTTTGGGTAGGCATTTATAAAATACCTAGGAAAATATTTATTTTTTCAAAGTGACAGCCAGAGGATTTTAGCTACATAGGTCCTGTTAGTCAGTGGGACTGTTGCTGATAATGTCCCAGGCAAAAGATTGAATGTATTAGAACTATAAAAAATAATTATGTATCTCTACTGCACAGCCTACCTTTGGCGGTTCAGCCATGGCTTTTAGGATGCAGCTAGCTAAAGATAATGCACAGTCATGAATGTAATGTTGTCCTGCTGTCAGGAAAACAAGCTCATGTCAATTGTCCTCGTGTGTTTGGAGGTTTGTATAGGGTAGTGGTGTATATTTTTACTGTAGAGAAGTCAGACCTATTTTAATATTATGCCCATAAAATTACTTGATCTATGACAATCAATTTTCATTACTTCTTTTGCAGTACCAATAGCACTGAAATTCTGTTCTGAATTATATTTTTATACTTACAAAAGTTCTGAAGTTGGAAATCAATGCAGGATTTCACCTTCAGTGTGGTTATGAAGAATACAGATGACTTAAGTGAAGTCTCCTTAGTTTGTAATTGTAGTACGTCTAGATTGCTGTTAATGTCTCTTGCCACTTGAGATTTCTGAGCATACAGAAAAATTCAATGGTAAATGGTTGAACTCCTTCAAGAGGTGATAGTAGTGTAGTGTTTGTCAATTTAATATTGCAATTGTTTCAGTTACACCTCAGATAATGTCTTTTCATGTACACTCATTCACTCTGCTTTTTCTCTACTGACAACTACTCTAAAATTAAGCATATCCATTGTTCTTTCCTTTTCAATTCCTCCTTAGCAAATAGCAAGGAGACTAAGACTACTTATTTTCTCAGTGCAGAGACAGTATTAATGGGAAAGAACTTGCTTGCAGCAGCTTTGGTGAAAGCTTAGCGTGACCTTTCCTTATACTCTAGGCTGCAGTACTGCGTAAGGGATTACGGAGAAGCTGCTAGGAAGAGATGTGTGAAACCAAGTTACGTAAGGAGTAGGCATCGTGATAGCTCCATTAACATCAAGCATCTTTTTGCAGCAAGTACAGCCATTGCAGCACACTGCTGGAGAAAAGAAGCAGTAAAACTAAAGCCCCAGAAAAGCCCTGTGCTTTTGGCATCTCCCACCTCTCACAGCTGGCTGTATGTTTGTGAAGTGGGGAATGTCTTCTGGTGCTTTACGATGTTTACCTGTTGTATTCGCTAAACTAGTCTTTCTTCTTCAAAGTACAATGAATTTGCCTCAGGGAAAATAAACTGTCAGCTCTGAACTGACAGCCGTTGTCATCAGGTGGAGAGCTCTGGAAGTTCCTAACTTAATGATAAAGTCTAAAACCCTTAGTATTTTCTGAAAATCTTTATGTAATATATATGTATGTAGACACACGTGCGCACATGTATATATACATGTATACATTTGAAAATCAACCTCCATTCTATTATTCAAAGAGCATACAGTCCAAACTGATGCCAAGAGACAATAAACGAGTATGAAAACAAAACAGAGCACAATAGGAAGTATTTTCTAGCCTATTTGGAGTTATCTTAGTCCACCTACAGTCTAACATTTTCTTTATATATGAGTATATTTTTAAAGAGGTGTTTGAAAGAGATGAGTTGAAAGCTATAAAGAGATGTTCACAGCCTAATATGGGAGGAAGCACAATGGTGTCTGATAAAATGTTGTGAGTAGATACAAATTGCCATTATTGCCCGGACAGAGGTTTTGAAGTGACATTTCCCTACCAAATGAAAAATTGTAAGTTGGGCAGAGATAAATGATGAGGAGCCTTCAATTTGAAGGCAAGTAGTTGTAAATACCTTAGGCTGAGTAAATGCACATGTCTCCCAATGAGTGCCATATTTCTATATGGTTGGTGTAGGCTGAAGTGTATTGGAGCAAAGTATAGTTAAGTTTTCTAAATGTGATTTTCTGACACTTCTCTAGGGACTAGCCTAGAAAATACACTTCATGTGAATAGACTGAGTTTCTCAGTTCTTGAATGCTTTTCTGTTATCCATTTTGTACTCAAAATCTCTTTGTTTAGGGATATGAAAAGTGACAGCAGCAGCTGATTGGATGCTATTCAAAAAAGATGGGGGTGGGAGAAAATTAATGTCTCTGTGAAAACAATATTCCTGGCTTGTACTCTGAAGCCAAGAATAGGCCATTTGAATGATTTCTTAGTTCCTAACTGTGTGCTGGTGTTAATACCACAAAGTCTGCTAGGATACTTTTCCACCAAAATATGAGGGAACATCTATTCTCACTGGTTGGAAGTGGATACACCTTACACAGGAATGAATATACATGTTTTCCAGAGAGACAGAGATATACAGAAAGTAAAACCGTACTTCTCAGAAGCGACCTCTCATACAGGCCAAGTGTCTAAGTTTGTTGTTAGAAGAGCTCAGGGTGATCTACGCGAGAGGATAGGAACAAAGAGAATAGGAACATAATGGTTGCTCTAATTCAGTGTTGTGCTCCAATAGCACCACTAACACCTGAGGGGGGAAAAACCAAATAAGCCCCAACTCCAAATTACCAGTCCTTGTCCTACTAGCAACATCTTGGAATAGTTTGACCTTGGATGCATGCATTGCAGAACCCAGCAATCTGAATTTCCATGATCCTTTTCTAAGCGCTCCAGGCTGAGCCAGTTCCATGAATTTGCAGGTTATATCCAGGAATTATGCACTTACAACTGTGATGCAACTTGTTTCATTTATGAAACATTTGTGAATTTTACTGCTATTGTCCAGCAGGTTTACAACTAGATATTACTTGCCTAAATAGTAATAATATTCTCTATACTATCACCTATATCTTTTGTGCTAATATTAAGTTGTACCAGATCCAGGACAGACACATGAAGGACCCCAACTGATGAATTTTGATATGAATTCCTTTCACTTACCTCTTCATAATTTCTCTTCTAGTCCATTTCCCAAACTAATTTATAAGAAGCAGAGCTGAAAGTACTGTAAAGAGGAGATGAGGTATTCACCATATTGTTCCTATCTTTTAGGTCTCTTTCCCTGTCAGAAAAGAAATTAAGATTGGCTTGTGTTGACCATTACTAGTCTATTTTTTGTGTTTGTATAACAGCTTATAAGTGGTATTTCATTATTTGTTCCAGTACTTTTCTGGGAGCAGAAGCTAAGCCGACCAGTCTTTCTGCATCTCATGCAGCAGCTAATAGCTCTGTGATTGCTTCAGTCCATATCCAAATACAGACTACATCTGGACTAGATACATTCAGCTCTTATTAAGCTAAAAAAATATTATATGAATAGTCATCTGAATAGATGAGTATCTTTAGTTTTAGTTATCTTTAGCTTCAAAATGCTTGCCAAACAAATTTAACATAGTCCACTTACTGGGAGAACAGGAAAGTACTCTCTCTTGGGTTGTCTGAGCAGTTAGTATAACTATCAATAGTTACTGTTACTATAATTACTAATATATGACATAATTTTTAATGTTAGGGTAGAAACTATCAAAACTAATGGCAGGTTTTGTTTGTGTGTGGTTTTTTTTTTTTTTAAAGTGCTTTCCATCCTTTTAAGTGGTGTCTTACTTGAATGTAGTTTATTTTTACACTTTACTGGACAGTAAAAATGGTCAGCTATCATTTCTTTCTACTCATGTAGTGAGAGAGTTCTGTAGATTTTCATCTAAATCCAAAAGACTTTTATTAAGTTATAAAATAAACATCTTTCTATATCACTAATATCAAGCATTGCAAATTTGATCGTGTCTGTTAGATCCTGTAATGGTAACAACATCTACTTCTAGTATCCTGCTTTTAAGTAGGATATAACTTACAAAGAATATCAGTACCACTGTTCAAGTTTTACAGCTAGAGAAGCTGCGGCAAAGGTGGTTACCACAGATGGCAGATCCCTGGTCTGTTGTTAGCTATGGCTGGATTTTCCTGCATCCTTGTCTACTCTTTGGTGTAAACGTCGTTTTAACACTGGGAACTAAATATTGAAAATGATCTTTTATAACTTGTAGTTCATGGCTTGAAAACAGCTTTATAAAGTAATAACTGTCCTTCTGGCAAACATTCCATGACAGAACAAATAGCAGCTCTTGCAAATGTACTTTTATTTGTGTGAATACTATCCAAGACTTCAATTTCTCCTGAGTGCTCTCAGAACACAAATCAATGAATCCAGTTCTTGTTAATCAGCGTTGAGATTGATGTTCAAAACAGAGGGAGAGGAAGGAATTCTGTGTTTTAAATTCTTTATCTTGTGTGGCATTTACATACACCTTGTAATAAAGGGGGCCTTGCAGGGACCTGTCCCAGTTAGAAACACAATTACTGGAAAACCTTGAAGCCCCATAAAATATTGTAGCTCTATATGATAGCAAATGTTAGCGGGTGTAGACAGATGACACTGGCTGTATTAGTTCAGACTAAAAAGTTTATTGATATTATGCAAGGACATGTTGGTTTTTTCTCTTCTTTTCCTCTCTTTTTAGCCAGCATACGTAGCTTTTCCATTTGCAACAGTACTATGAATTTCTTATCTGAAAAGCAATTTCAGGCTATGCCAGTATTTCAGCGTAAGGAAACAGGCATCACTGCCACAGACAAAAGCTGCTTGCTGAATCTGTTGTGGGGTTTTTGTGGTTGGGGTTTTTTTTTCCCCTCTCTGTAACTGATTAAAATGAGGTAATCTCAGATTTGAACAGTTCCACTTCATCCTAGTTAATTTTGTGTTTCCTTAGCAAGCATGCTTTTCACCATCTTTAATATCGCTCTGTCAAATGACAACTTTTGAAGACAGGAATGGTACCCTGTGCAAATCCTCCCCAGCAGTAGGATAGTGGAATATGTTGTAAAATGCACTAGTGTTTTAAATACTTTAACCATTTTCCTTTCCTTTCCATTTTTATTTTCTCCTAGAAAGGTACCTTTTTAACAAAGGTAGTTTGAACAGTTCAAACTGTAGTATTTAATGCCTTGAATCAAGATTAACTGTAGCAGAGTGGAAAGATGACTCTAACATCTTTGATCCTCAGAGACAATTTGTTCTGTTGAAACAAATACATCAAATCGTATTACACGTTGTTCGTACAAAGTGCTTCGTGGAGTGTTATGCTTGGTGGAGTGGACTTGAGGTGCTTGGATTTTGTCCTCATTTCTGCTGCTACTTCTGATGAAATCTCAACCAAGTCATCCATGTGCCTCAGCTTACCAACAGCTCTGTCATTTGGCTTTGCTACATTAATGTCTGTAAAATGTTTTGAAATAGTTAAATAAAAGACTTGATGGACTACAAATGCTTAGTAGTGTAAGTATTCAAAGGATGATACCTACTTGTGACTGCTCAGTATTTCAACTCTAGATATGTTTAAAAAAAATCATCTCTCATAGATCAAATACCATTAAGTTTTTTTGTGGAAGAGGATGAGAATGTATATTTATCAATAAGTCTGAAATCTGCTTTGAAATAGTTTTGCCCTAAGAAGGTGACAAAGGAGAAAGGAACACTTTTGAAGGAAAGTGAGGGCGTTGTGTCCTAATTCAGTTGTTAAACTTCTAGGAGGCAAGCATTAGGGTGTTGAAATGTAGAAAACTCTGAAGTGAAAACAAATTGTTTCATTTGTTGATGTTCATGTGTTTTCATTTGTTTATTGAAACATACATATTGGATTCTTCAGAGTTAAATGGAAAACAGCTATGCTAAAGCAGCAGACCAGAGCTGTTTTGAGTGTGTGTTAGCACGTGTCCTCGGTCATTTGATGCAAAGAAACCAAGGTGGCACAGCCCTTTGCAGAAAGAAATCCTAAGTCCTGGGAATACAGATTGTGCTAAAGTAGAGCGATATTCTCTCCCATTCTTCCCGTTGCGCTGCAGCTTACAAACAATTGCTTGGAAAAATGATGCCTTTTCAAATAGACTTGTTCTCATCCATTTATGCCTTCATCTGCTCCTTCATTTACTCTTTCATGCGTTCTGTTGTCTCCCTAAACGCATTGCTTTCGCTTTCTCCTCTGAGTGTTTTTCTGTCACTGCTGGTTCCTGGTGAAATAGTTGGCAATTGGCAGCTCTGTATTAGCAGTTTTGGGACTGCTTCTCCTTATCTTCAGCTAACTATAAAATTGGCCTGGCTTTTCAACCAAGAGATTAGCTTGTTGGGATACCTGCAAAACCAGCTAAGAACAAGGTGGAATCATTGCTGTATGAGATGAAGCCTCTCTGCACATCAGCAATTTTGCCAGCCACTTGGAAAAAAATACTGGTTTACAGTACTTCACGCAGTAAGAGACTGAAACTATCCTATTGCTCTTTCGGAAGGTTTGCTTGCACTTCTTGATGTAAAACTGCTTGAGCTAGAAATGGGCACAGTCCTTACAGTCCATCAGAACTCTCAACTTAGTTTAGGTTGTTGTTAATTGCAGAGATGTTTGTCGGCTGATCCTTAGGGTCTTCACTGCTTTTAGAGCTTAACAAAGGATTAATGATCCTATCTGGGGGGAAAAGAAAAAAAAAGTGAAGATGTTTGGCTGATATTAGGACTGGAGTCCTAAACTTCTAAAAAAGGAAATTACTTTCTTGCCCTTGCCCTTTCACATTGACTTTTAGAGCTCTTGTTGTACCATTTCCACTCTTGGACAGTTTGAAACTGTTATGGAAGGATGAAAGGATGTAATTCCTCCTGTGCTAATGGTTCCTGTTTGAACCTGAATGATTCTGTGCAAATGTGCGAGGCGCAGAAGGCCTGAATTTCTTCCCGTAACTTGTGCCTTTTTCCATAAGTTAAGGGACTTCACCAAGAAATCTGACTCCTCAGAGTGCTGCTGGGATGGTTCTGAAAAGGGATCTGCATTAGATGGTAAAACTTTAAGGAAGCTGTTTATTATTGCCCAGTGTTTTCTGTTCCCTGTTTCACCATCTGCTGGAAAATACCTTCAGCTTGCTAGCTTTGTACGTTTTCCTTTCTTTTTCTCCCAGGAAATATTTGGAGAATCTGGTCAGGGAAGCATATGAAAGGGGGAAGATATTAGAATTGTGCATAGTCACTAGATAATTGTTATAAACTGAGTCATGGTGACATAGAAGAAGCTGCTGGTTTTTCTGTAAATAGTATGATGACTTTATCTTAATTGACAAGAAAGAATATATAGTTAAACAAAGAAGTTGTTTCACTTAAATCCAGTTTATTTGTGTATATATAGTCTCAAAGCTAATATTGGCTTTAAGATTACTGGATTTCATGCAGCCATTCCCTGGGGAAAGGAGGACTGTAACCTGTAAGGAAGAAATCTTACACAGTTGAGATATTTTGCATCCTAGTCTTCTCTCTATAAGTTAAGAAACATGGTTAGCAGGTTCCTCTGTCAACAAACTATTATGCCACCAGGCTGCAACAAAGATGAAACAGGGAAAAAGACGAGGAGATTCAAGTGGTCAGGGGTATTAGTCATACAGTCGCCTGCTCTATTCTTGTCTAAGATTGCATTCTGTGGGACTATTAGTCAACTGAATCAGCAGTTAAATGACGACTAACGTGATGACTGTGGACAACTGTGAGGTTGTTTTACTGAAAGACAAGTGGTGACAATGTAAGTTGTTGTGACGTCCTTCATGCAGAGATTCCTGTTGTGTTTTCAGAGACTACGCTTTAGAGAGTTTGCGACAATGTTATACAGACAATTAGAGATGTAATTAAGAAGATAGACTATTAAAGAAGAAAATAGTTAGCAAGTAAAAGCACAATGAGGAAAAGAAATGTTTCTGGTAAATAGATGTAAGGAGGGAGAGAGTGAATGTTTCATCAGAGAAACAGAAAAAGCATTCTTAAAACTCAATCGTAAGATGACTAGTATAGGAAGGGGGAAGAGTGAGTAACAGCAGCTGAGGGAGAAGTAAAAATAAAACTAGCAGAAATGGTGAGGAAGGAGTGTGGCAGTTTTTCCTTACTCTCATTTGGGTAATTTTTTTTGGGGGGACCAATTAATCTTGTGCGTACTGGGTACACAAGAAACTTTCCCACCTTGACTCAGAGATGGTATTTCATAACCAGTCCTCTCCTGTCTAGATGCCTGTCACACAAATTCCTGTTTTTTCCATTTGGGGATGAATCTCAACAAGTTTTCAGGCTTTTAAAAAGTCTATGGTTTTGAAAGGCCATTGAAAATTGCTTTCAACTTCTGTTATGCTCTTATATAGATGTCAAAATCATGGTTGAGAAAATAGGATAGTTAAATGATCCTAGATAAAACGGTCTTATGAAGAGTTCCCTGGAGAAGACAGATAAATCTCATAGAAGTTATTTCCTTGCTGTCCCCACCTTCTGCCACCCACATCCCTCCTGAGGAAGAGGAATTATGTATATAAACTGTAACGTGTTTTGGAGGTGCTAGCTTTTGTCCTTCTGATGTGTGGTATTGATAGAGACTGGAGACATGAGCTCAGGTTCAGAGGTGAAACAAGAATGACGGGAGCTACAGCTTCTGCCAAAATACCCACCTATCATCCAACTAGATTGCATCTTCCTTCTCCATTTAAGATAAACAGCAGCTTCCTCTTCAATCCCCAATACTGCAGTATGTGGGTGTCAGCTGATTCCCTCACTAGAACCAGAACCAGCCCCCCCACATGCACTTTCTCTTTTTTTCTCAGATATTAAAAGGATTTGGCTTGAAGTTGGCACCTGTGCAGAGATGGGAAAGTTGTATGAAGTTTTCTTCTCACTTCCTGTAGTGCAACTATTTATGATTTCCTGTATCCCAACCCTAAGGAATTTCTGGGTTTGTAAATTCACTTGGAAATTGTTCCAACATCTTTTGATGGACATAGTGATTTGGCAAGAGTTAACTATATTCTGAAATGTTTGGATACAGTCACTTCTACAAAGGCATTTCTCCTTAGAGTAACTACTCTGCAGAAATGACCCTGTCTGCTGTTGGTTTCTATCCTGTTTGGAAGATCCTTTTAAGAGCACAAATAGTTTTTAAGCTCGAACTTACTATGAAAAAAGCCTCAACCTGTTGAGTTTTTTAGTTCATTAGTACTAATTAGAACTCATTGTGCATTGTTACTGCACTTTTATGTTGCCATAAAAACCATTAAACCTCTACAGAATCACTCAACTGTACCCTAATATAAAAACTCAGCAGCAGTGCATATAAAATTAATATATTGCCAATCAGCTAGGAGTGGAACTGGGAGGTAATGTTTTTTTACTTTTGTACCTGCTTTCATTCCAAATCTACTAAAACAAACCATATGCAGAAATTCAGTTCAGTATATAGAGGTTCACTCCTAGGACCTTAGGCAGTTAAGCACTCCTTTTGTGTACGAAGCAGACCCGTTTCAGCTGTGCTTTTGTTAGGGGTAGTCTTGTCTCCAAACAGCCTAGCCATTGCACTTGTGCAGCAGGGTCATGCTGCTTCAAACTCGGTGCATATAACTTGTATGTGTTCGTGGATGATCTCATAAAATTTCTGGCATAGTAAGAGGATTAGGGTTCTAAATATTATTTGTTATGGGTGGCTCAGGTCTTGATTAGTATTTCCTGTCCAAAATAGTTAAATCAGTCAAAATAATGATTAAATTAGTTCCTAGAGTTAATATGTCCCCTTAGTCTCAATTATTTCTACTATAATTTCAGGATTGTTACTTCTTCAGACATTTAAGTCTTTTATTCAGAAAAGATATATTGAAAGATTTATTGTGATAATCACCAGTAGTCTTGAAAACAAATCTTCCAGTTTTGTACCACTGATCTGTTACAATTACTTCCTGGTACAGGAAAATCATCTTACAATTTTGACTGGTACAGTATTAAGTTATTTTTTTAGAATAACTTCCTCTAGCAATACTGTGAAGAATTTATTGTTTTGTATATGAATTAGAGCAGATGAAAAACCTCTGGTTGGATAGTTCACTTGCAGTCATAGAAGCGTACACAACTTGCTGACTCCTTGCCTCTCTTAGTTGTTCTGTTTATTTTTCTATTCAGAGGCAGACACATACAATTTGGTAAGAACTGCCATAAGTAACATATCAGGTTACTGAAATGTGATCTAGGGTTGTATAAGACAGGTCTTTTTTAATCCAGGAATTTTATTTGGGGGGGGAGGGAAATATGTCAAAGATTTCTAGACCTGTTTGCCTAAATCCTGGTCAGAGACTCATATTCTTGCGAGGGTGAATTCTATGCAGTATGCCGAAGGATTTTGAAGTATTCTGGTTCTGCCACTTCACTTGCGTGGCCTACATCTGTGGAAAGCGCCTGTGCATATCTGTTCGTGTGCTTGGCACATATTTGATGCTTCTGGTAAGGCAGTCAGACAATCTTAAAGGGGGTAATTCCTTTTGCAGCAAAGGCACGTTAAGATCTCTCCTCTTAGGCATGGCATGCGATTATTCTGAAATACTTTTTGTCCAAATATCTGATACTGCATATTTATACAAAGCAATGAAACTTGAAACTGGATTGTATTGTTCCAGTTTTTGTGACTTCTTGGGGACTTTTCCTACTTTTATTTTTGAAGGTGTTGTCATAGGGCAAGTGAATGAGTATTTACTTAACATTCTAACAAGAACTTTTTTGCATCTTAAGAAATTATAACTATTGCCAGCTAATATGAAAAATACTATATAAAGGTCACACTTGCAAAGTATTGAAAGGTTATTAACTGTATCTTGTCTCTTCCTGCCGTTTTAGGTCTTTTTTTTCCCTCCTTATTAAAACACACTCAAAGGATTGGAACTCTAGGGCTTTTTTTTTTCTTTATGAGAGGATGTATGTTTCTTTCCTTCTTCAGTTGTTGATTTCATGTTCTAACTTAGTGAAGCCAACGTAAAAAAAAACAAGTAGAAATCTTAATATGGTAGAAGTATCTTTTAAAATTTATTTTCCAACAGAAAAGTGGCATAATGTGATATTTCCTCACTTCTATCCCTTAAGAGCTCAAGAAATAAACTTTTTTTTTTCTTCAAAAAGGTGGTATTTCTTTTTATTCCAAATCATCTGACATGAATCTAAAATCTAAAAATGAAGCTGAATCCTTCTCACTTCCCTCAGTATCACCACCAGTGAAGGAGCTGAGAGTAGGGAAGCAGACCACCTTTGCAGGTGTGATCCCAGTAGCACCCCTGGGAAGTTGTCCCCTCCGGACTCTGGCATTAGCAAACCGCTGGAACTTAAAGAACCAAGTGTTTGGTCAGGGAATTCAGCTCGTGTTCCTGGGTGTGTTCGTTCTGCAGTATGTGAAGTAGGAAAGCACGGTGGAAATCTTTTGTTGTCCATTAAGTAATATTTTGGCACTTAGAATTACACTTGGAGAAGACCTTTTGAATAGAAAACTGCTATTATTGTATGATTTCTCTTTTGAGTAGACTTGTTCTTTAAATAGAAAACGAAATTTTGTTCCAACATCATTGAAAATGCAGTGGAGTAGATTACAGGATTTTGTTATTTATGTGGGAAATCAGCATAGTAAATGTAATAAATTATGCATATCTTAAGGGAAATTCAGAGACAGAAGTTACAGAATTCATTTTGTAAAAGTGAGATATTGCAGTTGCTTTTTCTGGGACACTGTAGCTTACAAAATGGCATGGCCTCTAATCAGCTTTTGTGCATTATGAAACTCTAATCCTTTGTACATCAAAATTATTCCATTGAGTGTTAGAAAGCTGGGAAAATGAGGGAACTAGAATCTCTGTAAAAGGTTAGTAGCATAGAAATTGATTGCACTGTTCACTTCTGGCCTGCAGGTTCAGCTGCACGTTTCCTGGTTACTGCAACCTGAAAAGAGATAATTCTCTTCAAATCCAAATATCAAAAGAGAAAAATCATGAAACCAATATTTCAGACAGCTGTTTGGCACTGAGGAGGATCAAAGAGACAAAACAGTAGACTTACCCACTCCTTTGCTACCTTCATGCCTGTTAGGTTTTTGGTTAGTACTGAGGTTACACTGCATTGCTGGAAAGGGTGCTTGGAAATGGTGCTCAAATATGCAGCACTAGCAAGAAATCTCCTCCCCTTCATTTCTGTTCTCTCCCCCTCATGTGCCCCCGACCTAGTGGGAGAGGTTCCAGTCGTGCTCTCTCAGCAAGGACATCCATTAAATGTGAAGCGAATATGTACAGAAATTGTCTCACCAAGTAATTTTTTTGATTTCTTATGACACCTAAGGGCAGTTAACATGCTGACAGATCTGGGGGTGATGGGTGTGGGCCTCAAGTAATAGGTAATGAATACTGTGAATTATGCTTTAATAAGCATCAAATTTCAATGTATATATAATATAATGCCTTGGAGGAGGGTTTGTTGAGTATTGAGATGGAGCTGTAATTCCATCGATGCAGACCCAGGGAGCTGTACTGTCTGGGTGGAGAGAGGTAGCTCTGTTGCCTCAGACTTGCTGTGCCATGGCCTCGCCTCCCTCAGGAGGTTTAATATTGCATAGCTTTTTACTGCTGGTCTTATGTGAATTTAAATTACCTATTCATTAATGAGAGCCCAAACACTTGGTGCAGCCTGTTGATGTAACATCTTTTTTAGTGTTATACAGTAGGCTACTCCTCAAGTATATCAGGGATATATTTCTGCTTGTTGGCACTCTGTGGAACAAGAGGAAGGAAACAGGCTGTGAACCCTCACCTCTGTGAATAGCCCTTTTTGCTTAGTCTTTGTAGCAGATTTACAATTGCACATCAGTAATTAAAATTTCAATATAAATCACGGTGTCGTGGAACAGAGTGTTTCACCGGTGATGTTTACAATTGGCATGCTGTACTGGTGCTGGGCACCCCCTTAAAGGATTCCCTTCAGGAGAGTTTTACTGAGGTGGGATGCGGATCAATGAAGGTTGAAAGCAGGTTGGAAAACTTGGCAGTGAAGTGGGGTCAGGAGGTACCAACCCAAAAGAATGCAAGGTTGAAAAGGCAGTACGGAAGCTGGATATGTTCCTGTTTCCTGAAGGCTGGAGGGTGGTTTCCCCGTTCCCTATTGCTGCCAGCGAATGGCAGAGTCTGTCAAGAGAATCCTTGGGCTACGCTTTGTCTATGAACAAATGTTGAAAGGCACCCTGCTTAGGGAGCAGTGTTTATATAGGCAAAGACATTTGATGTATGAGCATTCAAACTTCAGAAACCATTTGAGAAGAAAGCTGCTTCTCTTCCCCAGCACTCTTGTGAGGCTGTTTGTGTGCTCAGTGAGGAGCCCTGAGATGCAAAAATATTGTCCTCCTTTGCCAACAATAAGAACATTAAAATTCTTCAAAAAAAATTTTGAAACATAGTTTCTAATTTTTAGGGGCTTTGTAAAAACCTTCATTTTTTTAAATAATCATAACAGTCTAGATCTTGGCTCACATAGCTGTGTTTCCTAGTTGGGTGAGTTTTGGGCTATGAGAAGAGGAAGAGACCTTAATGTATTGCTATGTGTTTGCTTAGCACTCCTCCCTTAGGCAGCATACAGATTTGTTTTTGTTTCTTACCCATGTGCTTTTTTTTTTTCTTTCTCTGGATGATCCTGTGAAGCTGGAATCTTCAGCAGCCCTGGCTCTGTGTTTGACTTCTATCTGGGACAGACTGATTTTTTTATTATTATTATTTTCCTTCCCCAATGTGCAAAAATAGCAAGTAGACATTTTTTTCTATTAAAGTTACAACAATAAGGTGCAATGCTGTGTCCCTAACTCTGGCCTGGCAGAATCCCCACGCTTTTAGAGTCACAGCCTAATTTTAACCAGATCAATGAAGAGATTATTAAATAACTGAGCTCTTCCATTTGAGAAGCTTCACCTCTGAGGCACTTCTTACTTTCACCTCTGACTTTGGCAACACTAAAGCAATCAATATTGACCCAAAAAATACAGGCAGTGAGAAAATATTTCTCTTCTGGGGAATAACTGCAGAATGATCTCACTATTGCAATGCCTTGTTAGTGAGCAGGTAGAAGGTTCCCTACATTCCCTTTATTTGTGCAGGTCATCTTGCACTGTGTGAATGAAACTTTCAGCTCTGACTTTTACCTGTCACTTGAGATCATTTAATCTGGCCTTTCCTTTCTCTTACAGCTCTCTGTCTCCCACTAGTAATCTTCTTCCTCCAAGTGTCCCACCAGCGCCAACCTCACCTCACTTGCTGGAGGATGAGGATCTTATCTAAGGATGAGAAGAAATTCCTTGGTGAACACTATTTGTTCTTGATTCCTCCCTTCAGACCAACACATCAGTAGCAAATTGAACGAACCACCATCCCGGGTAACAGTTCTTACTGTTTGCTGGCCTCCACTAGACACTAACTGGTGCTCAAAATGAAAAGTGGTGCTTCCAGTTCAGTCTTCCGACTACTTTGCATGTTGTTGGTTACCTAAATGAGTAAGCTGGTTTCATTTTATTATTTAACAATTGTTTGTGGATTTTCACATTTTTAACAGTCTTAATAGTTAGGGTTTTTTCCCCAAGAAAAAAAATATTAGTCTTTTTTAGGCTTTCCCTGAACATACTCTTCTAGTGCTTCTAAAAATGCAAATTTCATCCTATTTCATCCCTTTTTTTAATGACAAGGTGTGCTGTATGTTTCTTGTCTGCTTTTTCCGGTCTCTTTTGATGAAAACTTTACACGTTTGTTACCAGACAATAAAAGGTGAAAAGCAAGGAATTAAAAAAATCACAGTATGTCACCTAGTCCTGATGTTCCATGTGAAATGTGAATCTTCTCAGTTGCTGTTTTCTTGATTTTTCTGAAGAACTGGATCTCTTCTTGAGTGCAGGTGTCTCCCGTTTGGTGAGACGTCCACACTGGGGTAGAGCTGAGCCAGCAAGAATAAGGTAGAAGTCCAACTGTGTTACTTTGGGATGGTTTCTTTAGCCTGTTATTCTGCCAATTACATTTACAAGGTAACCTCAGTAACAGCTTTTACAAACACAGCAAACTGTTGTTCTGGGGTGGGAGTGAACAAACAGCCTGGGTGGGAGTGACAGCAACTTGTCAAAGTGGTGCTGTCACAGGACAAGCACCTGTGTCCGTAAATGTCTTTGCATGACATCACAGCCAGCTCCTGCTATTGAAGGTCCTGAGTGCATGTCAGCTCCTTGCCAGCTTGCTACCACTTAGGGGATTTCCTTATAAGCATCTGCTGTCACTGAGATACCTGTCTTTCAAAGCAATTGCAGAGTAATATCCTGGAGTATATTTGGGGGGTTATGCTACTTTTATCTTTCCTGTTCTTTACATTATTGCTGTATTTTTCAGATTGGTAGACGTTTTGGAGTGTAGGTGTTAAATTGCCTGCAAACTCCAAAATATTTGGTTTTATGCTGGTAAAATCCTTCAGCCATAAGATTTTTATTTATTAGCCACTAGTAACTTGAATTTCTTTTTTTGCCTGCAGTGACTTCACTGTTGTCTTGCCTTTAACTCGAAAACAAAACAAAAAGCACAGCTTTTTAGGAAAGCATGCTTAAAAAAGACTGGCTCACAGAAAGTGAGGTAGCAAAGGTTTTGTGTTGCGAAAATTATTCAATGATGGATACAAACCCAGGGATATCAATTTGAATAAGAAGGAAGCAGAAAACATAATTTTTGCATGCACACTGCATTCTCCCTATTTGTATTCCTCTGTAGAGGCTGCTAAATGTTTGTGAAGTACAAACTGTCCTGAATGAGTGTGTTTTGCTTTCCGCAGTGCAGACTCCAGACTTGCTGCCTGCATTGGCAAGGCACCTCCTGATTTCTGCTCAAATATCTACTAGGTGACATCTTCATTCTGACTTTTAAAAATAATTCTTTTATGTGCTAGAAGTCAAAACAATAGTAGGAAGAGAAAAGTCTTCATGCAAACAGCATTGTTTTTCATTTTCCTGCTGGATAGAGGCTCTTCACAAGTGTCCGCAACAATTTCACGTTCCCACTCTGGGATGTGTTGCCAAGATAGGGCTGAATGTCCTGTACCCTGAAATTCTGTTCACTCTAAAAGGAAAAGCAAGAGCTTAATGAATCTAGCAGATAATTGGGACATACAGTTGACAATTAAACGTTCAAATATTGGAAGCACTTCATCTCTGAGAGCAAGGATCTAATATTACTGGTATGCAGTTTGGAGCTTGTGGTAGCAGGGAGCGGTGGGAATGTTGGGCGAGTTGTCCACATTAATGCCGTGCAATAAAGACATGGCACTTTCCATTGTCCAAGGTCCATTGGAATCACGGCAAACAGTTAACTTCACTGTGATATTGATCTGCTCCTTAAGCATAATTTTGGCTTGGGTAGATGGTACTATTTTTCCAACAATAATGTAGTATTTACTTAAAAACTTTGCAAGACTGTGGCTTTGGAGTGTCTCAATAAATACAGATTTTTCTTGTGTGAAATGCTTGGGGAAATTAATGGCTTAATTAACCACATCAAGTTACCCCAGCTATGCTGTTCTTATGCAGTCATGTGTTGCATCACCTATGCTGTAACAGCACCAGTACTGGTTATTTTGCAACCAGACCTGTTTTGCAAACTAGTGCAAGTGGTACCTGCCCCATTTGGCAGACTTAACTAGCCACTTTGAGCTTGCAAGTGGTCATGAAACTCAACATGAACAACAGGTCAAGGCGAACCTCTTGACCTAAAGGTGCCAGAATGACACCTTGACTTCAAATGGCCAAAAAGATAACAAGTGTATTTATGCTGAATGTAAGTAAAAACCAGTTAAATAATTTCATCAGAATATTACACCTCTCAACAGATATAATAATAGGGGCTTTTTTTAATGCAGTATTTTCATTGGAAGAGTATCGGAAAATTATTGGAGGATAATAATCAATATATCCTTTTACCTCCATAGTTTCTCTAAAGCTTGGCATTTGTATGTCTGCTGCCGGGACACAGGGTATTGTTAATATTGGACCTTCTGAAAGTATTATGTTCACGGTGGACTGTTGCAAGTTAATAGTAGCGGTAGTGGCAGTTACCATTTTTGATATGTCCTCCTTTCTCCCTTTCTTTTTATTATCTAATATACTTAACTCTCCCCTGTGAGTTTGGGACAAATATTTTCTACTTGCTTGTTGTGAATACTTATAAAGTTGCCGAGAGCCTTTGTACCTATGCACCTACAAACCACGTCTTTCCATGTCCAGGAAACCTTGAGATAGAACTTATTATTAATTTAAAAAAAACACCACCCCTGATGATTGTAGCTACTTTAACTATGTTGTTTTGTTCTTCTATTAGTCATGTCAAATAGTCATAATTTTTCTAATTAATTAAAAAATCCTACAGAGTTTTTAACTGTCATTAGCCCTATTTCTTAGCTGTATTAGGGAAAGGTGTGATGCATGCCTCCCTCTTAATATGGTTGTGATATTAGTGCTTAATACATTTCTCAGGAAACGAAGATAACTTGCTGTAGCTAAATGAGATATTCTGTAGGCTGGTGTTTAATTCTTTGACTGTGCCCTGCTCTATAGTAGAAGAGCAGTGAAACTTCAGTATTGGATTCAAGCTGTTGAGAACTGGAGTCTCTCCAATCCATTACTATTTGCAGTTACATCAGCTCTGACGAGCTCCGTTTGCTCACGTATAAAACTCTTCACATGTTTCTCTAGCAAAGCTATTTAGAGCTCTGTAGTGTGGCAAAATCTCCTTTCTCAATAACAATAAATATTCAGTAAGGAGCCACGCTTTGTGTGTTCACGTTAACTGTAAGTGTTCTTTGTAGCACATAGCAATAAAAAGAACAGCCTGGCTTCCAACTTGCTAAAGGGCACTGAGAGGAAAGGAAGCAAAAACACACTTCTAAATGAAAACCAGTTAGCTGTAACAGTCGTGTTGATGGTTTGACTATTAGTCCTCGTGTCAGCTGCAGGATGCACTTTCTGCCCTGAGCCTCCTTGCAGGCCTGGTTAACCTTTAGTTGCTACGCATCAGGCACTTCAGGAAAGTCACTGGAAAAACAGCTTGCGAAATAATTGTGCTTTGGAATTTTATAGCAGTGTGTGTACAGAAATTCCGTATGATTCCCGCTGCTTGTGGTATATATTACAGTAGTATTTTAACAACAGTAGGAGCCTGCAGTAGCTTCAGAATTTAGGGGGTTTTTGTCTCCATTGTTAGCTGTGTAAGAAGCAGACTGTTTTTTTCCAGTCTTCAGATGTGTCTCAACATTTTCAATTTGACAAAAAAAAAAAAAAAAACAAAAAAAATTATTAGCCT
>VXBL01001518.1:382802-427266 GCA_013400195.1 Aramus guarauna | reverse complement strand
CAACAAAAACATGTATTAGCTCTTCCACTTGCTTGAATGTTTTCTAGGGAGTGAAAAAAGATCCATGCTTTGATGTGTTGTGAAGGGGCTGATATGAGCTTGGGGGATTAGCGTCTGAGTTGCTGGACTCACCATCTGGGAGAATAATTTAATTTATTTTCTTTTTTAAGAAAGGACTGCGAAAGACCTTGAGGTCAGTGCAGCTTGAGAGAAGTATTCACCGGGAGTCCAAGTGAAAAAACCTCTGGCATTCCAGTTTTATTTACCGGCTGTATTTCAAAACAAATTTAATGGACTCCAGATCCGCAGTGCATATATATATCTGCCGATAAAGTTAACAGTATTAAAAATCTCCACAGTAAACTTTGTCCCAGTGAAGTACAAGTTCTTGCCCCCAGAGCTCCGTGTGCTGGCTTGTGGTCAGTAGGAGGCTTGAGAGAGACTGACCCTTCTGTCTCTCCCACTTCTTGCTTCTGAGATGGATTTTTTTTTTTAAAGTAAGGAGGCTGGCCATCCTGTCTACATGAATCGATGCTCAGGTTCAGCTCTTTTCCTTCAGATAGACTCCAGGCAGAGGAATTCTTTGGTACTCATCAGAAGGAATTTTGTTTCCTGAAATTCATGAAAACTGCCTCATACCTGGATCACAATTTAGGATAAACCCACACTTTGTATTAGAAGTTAGTAGAGTTCCCTGTGTAACTTGAAATAGTCTTACACAGGTAGATTGAAGGGATCTGGCTCTTGTAGCCCAAAAGCGCTTCTTCATTTAACCCCAAAGGGACTACATAGCTTCACGCTTTATAATAAAAATGTGTTCTGTCAAAAATGAACTTTGACTCAGTAGATGCTACTACAGAGAAAATACTGTTGCTGCTTCTCCTATCTAATTTATGAATCACAGTAGTTGTATTCGATTAGATTGCTGTAGTAATCAATTACTAAGTTACATACCTGGGTCAGAATTCACTCCAACAAATATTCTGGTAGTGAACCGTCCTCATGTATTCTCTAAAAAGCCTGGCTTGAATATTAAGGATTCTCCCCCATCTCCTAAAATGGGAAAGCAGCAAATCAGGTACGTAACATGAACTGAAGTGATGTTAAGTTTGTCCAAGCCCTTTTGTGCTCCAGCCATCCTGATGGGAGACTCTGCGTTGTGAGGAACTGAGAGTATGGGAATAGTGCTGTAGATGCTGTAGTACTCAGCCATCCCTCTCTGAACCCAATGGCACTCTAAACCCCCTGTTCTAAGATGTCTGGGAACTAGTTCCCCAGGTGAATCTCTGCAGGTTTGAAACAAAGCTTGTGGGTAAGCTGTTTACTCACACGTAGATGAGATGCATGTAGTCCAACCTGAAACGAGTGCAAAAGGACAGCAAAATAAAAAACTTAAATGAAGTAACTAGTTAGGCTGCAAGTGAGTTAAATACAGCTGTTGTCTTCTTAATAACCTGCTAGACCAAAATGGGACAGGATGGTGACCACTGGATGATCTGTTCAACAAATTTGACTTTTTCCTATTGTGGTTGAAGTATCTCTTGCCTATGTTGTACTGTAGGACATTTTTGAAGACCTATAAGATTTTGGGAAAACTTGAGTCAGTGAACTTGAACAGGAAAGAGATGATGACATAGAGCAAGTGCCTAGGAGACAGCTATCAGATGTCTGCTCCAAGGCTTGTAAATGTTGATTGTGGTATGAACAGAAAAGGCAAGATGATATCCCACTTCTTTCAGAGCATGGAAGGTCAGTGCATGGTCGTCAGTACTTCTTGCTCCCCAGTTTTGTCTCTGGTGCACCCTGCCTTTAGTAGAAGATGGAAGACTAACTTTGGAAAGAGGAGTGTGTGTATGTGTCTGTGTGGATAAACAAACATACAGGGTATAGTGGCGGGGTGAGGGCGGAATAAAAAGAAAAATCTGAAAAAATCTGTGACTGGGAATCCAGCTGTGTGTTTCAGGAATCCACAGGAGAGCTGGAACAAACGCTTTAGTTGCCAAAGTGAGTTTGTGGCACAACATTGAGAGAATTCCCCAGAGCAGCCGGAAGTGGTGGGGAGGAGGGCAGTGATCCCAACCGTACCGTTCAGCTCACGAAGTGTGCTGAGAACACCACCAGGTTTGTGACATCGCTCGGTGCGTGCACAGTGATGCCGTCACGATGAGTTACGAGTGCAGTGCTGTCATGGGAATGCCAAAGTGCTGTTTTGCTTTATTCACTCTTATGTTGTCATGGCTGCTGCTACTTTGATTTTTATTGATGGGTGTCTCATGTTGATTAACACAGCTTCGAGATGGTGTGGAAGACCAGGAAGTCGATATTGCTCGCTGGGTAGTGCTGTGGAGTTGCCTCTGTGTGGTTAACAGTCTGCTTAGTGTACTTTGAAGTACAAAAAAAACCCCTTGCTATATTTACTAATTGCCTTTTGGAGAAACATAGCTAATGATATTTTTATACTTTTTACTGTAACATTAGTTAGTGGAATCAATTAAGAATTATGGAGAGATTATGTGATTTATTACTACAGGAAAATGGTTATCAGTGAATAGACTATCTAGTGACCTGAAATTCAGATACTGTTCTTTATTTTGTTTGTACTGATGTATTTTACATTCTGTTACTATCGAAGGGAGAAGAAATACAATGTCTATCACATGTCCCTCAATGAGAGTTTACTGAATAGCAAATAAATACTTCTCATCAAACAGTGGACCTGATCTAAACCTGAATTCATCAGTTAAGTGTATTTTGTCCAGTCTGGTAGAACTATTTCATTTTTGGCATCCGCCCTCAATATTGAGAATAGATGCTATAATACCTCCAGGAAAAAAATACCATGGAACATTCTGTTCGCAGATCACTTGTTTGTGTGGTAACTAGTGAAAAAAGCAGCAAGAGACAAATTTGAAGAGACGAGCTGGAGAGGAGGAATGGGGGAGTAGGGAGCAACAAACAAGTGCATGTGGAGATTTTAAAAGAAAGTGCTCAAAATAAGTATGAGGGACTTAGATGGTAAAGCAAACTAATAGATACTGGGGAAAGAACAAACAAACCCAACAAATTCAGCATCCAGAAAGAGGGAGAAAACAAAAATTAACAACTCTGTTAGAGAAGTGGAGGAAAAGATTGGAAATGAGTAACAAGAATAAAGGAAGGACGCTGGGCAAGGAGAATGAGAGGTTCACGGGAGCTCGCTAAGTAAAGAAATGGCTATTTGGGAGCTATTATTGTGTGACCCAGTGTGTAATACTAATACAACCGAATGCCAAGTTATCTGTAGTCATAACTAAACCAGCTCTTAGGTAGCAAGGTCAAATACCTCTTCTGAAAGAGCAGCATTTCTGTTTATCCTGGTGATCTTTTGGTGGTGTTGAGATTTATGCAGCCTCTGCTACACTATCCACAGCCCCAAAAGCTCCAAAAACCTGACCAAATGTATTGTGAGAAGTAAGTGGGCTCTCTCCCTCTCATTCTCCCCCACCCTTGCAATATCTGAGCATGCTGGGTGAGCAGGCTTAGGGTGTGGGGCTATGCAGGGAATGATAGCAATACAAAAATCATCTCCCCTCCCTCCCTTCCCAAAAGCGCGTGTAGCTTTAGCTCCGATTCAGTTCACTGGGTGGCTGCCCGGGCACTTGCAGCAGCGTAAGGGTGGGGATGAGTAATGGGGTGAATGACAGTGTTACTGGTAGTAATGGGTGCAGGTTTATGCCAGTATAAAATGTACATGTGTCCGCAGCCTTAAACAGCGATTTAGAAGGAAGGATTGACTGGGTGGGATTTTTTTGAAAGTTTTGGTTTTTTTTTTTTTTTTTTTTTTTTCCTGGAGTAAGAAGTTAGGCAGAAGTTTAGTCATGGAGAAAGGCTGTGGAAATAGCCAATTTCCGTTCCGAATGCCAGTGTTATGCCATCACAAATCTGAAAACTCTGGAAAACATTAAGACCAGTTCTGTGTCGTAATTCATTTTCTGCTCATTTCCTGATGTGTGGGGTTGGTTTTTTTGTTTTTTGGTGTTTTTTTTTTTTTCTCTTTCCAAAGGACACTAATTTTTCCAGAAAGGTCCAGGAAAATGCAGGCCTGGCCCAGAAATCTCTCAAGAGATCCATTTTTTTCCATGCTTGCATGGATAATGACAAGAAATCAATCTGATCTGTCTAGACTACATTTCCAGTATGAAACCTAGAATAAAGCAGAAGTCTGTAAAGATTAAGGAGCGCTCATTTATACAACCTTTTAGTTAAAGGTGGTATTTGGGGTTTTTCTTGATGAAACATCTTATGTATGTTTTTTACACATGGTCTTCACGCATATTAACCTGTAACATGCTTATCAGACCACTTTCAGATTCCAACTCTCCATTTCAACCTTAAGTTGGATGTGGCTATTTGACATTAGCAATTATTTATACGTTAACTTGGTGTAAGGTCTATCTTAAATAAAAAGGTGTGTAGAAAAAGCCAAATGAACTGTGCTTCAGGACCTTTAGGGCGCAGGGAACCTGTGCATCTCGGGCACCATCCAAGTACAACTGCTTGCTTACAGCTACCAGACTCCCTTAGGTATCTCGTAAGTTAACTTTTGTTGCTAAACTGCAAATTCCAGGTTTTATAAAACATGCAGGAATGACAGCCTGGGAAAACTGACTGTACCAAACAAAAAGCACTTGTCTTCATTTCAAAGACTCTTCATGGTCAATCCCTGCTTTACCTAGCATTCTCTCATGCTGCTGAGATTTTTAAGTTTGACCTCTAATTGGCCTCTTATGTCCTCATTTATCACCCACTTGTTATGTTTTCTGATAAGCACCTTCTAGTGTTCTTCAACTATCTTACCTCCTTCAAATGCTTCCTTAAGTTTGTTTTTTTTTCTGTGATGCTTATAAAAATTTCACCACGATCACTTTCTGCTATGATGGCAGTATTAATTTACTTAATTTTGGTGACACAGTATTTAGCACAGTTTAGTCTCAAATTATCACCCATAAGTATTTAAAGAATACAGAGTAGCAGACTTGAAATATATGTTATATCTACTTGTTACTTTCATTTGAACTTCAGTATGATCACTTACAGCTATCATCTTCTGAGCGAAATGTGTTGGGTCTCACCTGCAGAGTCCTGTCTCAAGAGGCTGAATCTGGGACTCCAAGCCAGCTCAAGGCTTTTATAGCTCCTACGGTGGTAAAATTTACCTTCATGGTATAAGTGGAATAGATGGATACAGCAAAAATTGACTGGGGCTAGAGGCATAAATCATTTGGGAATGAGTCAGTAGGGATTTGCGAGACGGGTAAGGAGTAGTAGTGAGAGGGTCTGTTGCTGTGGCAGCCAAGAAAAAGGGGGTTTTGGAGGAGCGAGTGTAGTTTGCACAATGCTGATAAAGAAGGGGCTGTCAGGGTTTGTACATATGAGTCTGTGGGGAAGGCTGTAGTAGTTTCAACAGGTTTAGAATGAGAAGAAGGAACAGATGGTTCTGAAGACAGCATGTGAAGCTGAGGGCTCCCTTCACCTAGCCTGCTCTCTTCCAGGCAGTTTCTTTCCAGAAGCCTCCAACCCTTACTTTTGTAAGCCTGTCCCCTTCTCAACACCTATGAGCTGCTGCCCCATGCGTGGGGAAGGAGGACTCAAGTATTTTCTGATGTGGGAAGAGAAAGGACAGGGATGTGACAAGAACAGGAGAAAAACCTTGAATCTTGCTGTTCCTGCTGCTAGCAAGAGAAACAATTTCTTGCATGTACTTTTATTTACCTTGAAGAACTGAATACCTATATGGTTTGTGTAATTATAGGTCTTATGTTAAAAAAGATTATTTTTTTTTTATTTTAGTCCTGTTCTCAAAGCAGAGTTCACTTTACCATCTTCAAACCTGTAATTTTACCTTGACAACCACTGCCTCTAGAATAGGAGGCCGATGTGGTAGATGACGGATTAGAATCACTGATGAGCAAACTTTTTGAATGTAACTCTGGACAAAGATCCCTTTCTGTAGTGATAAACTCTGCTGCTCAAATCTGACTCAAACTTCTGAAGCAAACTCGCTTGGATGGTGGGCATGGGAAACGCTACTGCTGCGATGTTTCCTATTTACTTGCAATCTAACTAGGAATGCCTGCTGTATGTATTCTTAACATATGTTAACCTCTCTGCTGCAGTTCTTGCCAAGAAACTGTCACAAAGGTATTTAGCAAACGAAACTGCATAGGAAACGCTCCTATTGTACTGGAGTGCCTGGTGTAACTAATTGAGCATGTACAACAGGAGGGTGAACATAAAGCTATATATGTACAGTCTTTAGGTAAAGTGTCTGGTATTTTCCATCATAATTATAATCCTTTTAGATGTTAGTGATCTCTGGAAAGGCACGATAAAAAAAATCAGCTAACCAAGCAAATGATGGAAATGTAGTCCAGTATGAGTCTTCTCCGAGGCTCAGTGTTAACAACGTGAGACAGAGTCATGCAGGGCTGTTGTTGCAAGTATCCGAAGTAAGAGTCTTTTTTTCTTTCTGTGTGTGCACACACTAGTATTCTACGTAGCGTTTGTTTCTTTTCCCCTTTTCCAGTCAGGCATCCTGCCTCCCACCCGCTGGCCCTGAATTGGCAGTTCCATTCCAAAGTTGCCATTTAGTTGGAAAACAGCACTGTGTTTGCAGGGCATGCTGTTTAATGTTGTTGTCTCCAAATAAAGGAAAGTATTAGTACTTGTTGAAAGTGACTTGGTTTTGCCCATCCGGCTCAGTAGCCAGGTATATTTTTCTGAGAAGCAAACGGGTGCAGAAGGGCGGCTTTGGATGTCACCTTTACACAGGAGCAGCATTTCCCGGCAGGGCCGTAGGGCTGGGGAGACCCGCGCAGTGGGTGACACGGCAGCGGAGGCTTTATGCAGGGAGCAGCAAGGCAGAGGGGAAAACGGAGAAGTTGATAGCACACCAGGTCATGTTTCAAATAGATTTTGGATATCCAAAGTGGATTAGACCAGAAAGTCTCAGATCTTATATCTATTTTTCCCTAAAGTAAATAAATTTGTTCTAAATTGTAGATGATTTCCTTTCTTTGTCCCTGGACTACGTATTCTTCCAGGCATGCAAGGGATTTTTGTTTTCTTTAATTTGGAAAGTCTCTCTCAGCTCAGGAATGCTACTTGGCACAGAAAGCACAGTAACAGTCAAGAGAGATTTAACTGTTATGCCTACAAAGAGAATTAAAAAATGTGTGCTGTTGTATTTAACACATTGTGGTGTCTGCCTCTTGTTTAACTGAGATCACAAGTATGAAGTAAGTGTCCAGTAAGGTAATATAAACCAGTGATTTCCCAAAAGGCAGAGCAAAGGAGTGTGTGGTCTTGTAATTTTATTGTTAAGTTTAAATTACAAAATAGATTTACGATAATGCTATTTTTCATTCCAGATGCTAAAACGCTTTATCATTATGGCTTTAATATTTTAAGTGTTGGCCAATATTGTACTTCCAACCAGAGAATAATAAACGAGTAGAAATGAAATAGGAATTAAATTATAGATTAAGAAAAGTTGTAAGCTTGATGCATATGTATACGTATACAGAGTCAGTCTCAGCTTGCCTGCATCAACATAGGTTCATTGAAATGGCTATAACCACCTGCCTTCATTTACTGTTTTAATACATGTCTATAACTAATTGTGCAATTTTACAGCTGCTTGAGAGAGTACTGAAATAGATGTATTTCCATGAGTGCTGTGCCAAAGACAAAACCAGCCACACAAAAAGAAGATAAGAAAGCAAATCCAAGACTATATAGTAATATGGACATGATCTAATTACTAATCTCAGCAGAATAGATTTGTAACTGTTCATACGTCTTAAAAGGAAGGATCTGGTGAAATGAATAATTTACAGAGTTTTGTTTTTTACATAAATCAATTAGTTTTTTCTGACACAACAGTGTAGTTGAACTAGCAGGGAGTAAGGCCACTTTGTGGCTCAGGCCCATATCTAACATCCATCCTGTGTTCAGATCCAGAGCCCAAGCTCCTGGCTTAGCCATTGCAGACTTGGGTGAGCTCTGGATAGGTTCTGCTTGGCGTTGTGAGCTGCTTGGCTTTATTGCGTTGTAGGGCTTGTGCTTTGCACGTGCAAACTGGCTGTGCCACTGCACAGTTGGAATGAGCCTTTTATTGTGGACCACTTCTCCTAGATTCTTTGTGTGTGCTAAAGGTAATGCGAAAACCAGCATGTCTGGATCTACAGATTGATGTTCCTTTAGTGTTAGTTTCCACATCAGGAATGTTGCCTTTTGGGCAAAACTTAAAATATCTGAGAAAAACATCTTGGGTGATATACATTTCATACACCCTGATTTCAAGGAGGTCTTACTGCCTGTATGTAACAGCTAAAATGAGATTTCATTTTGTAACACTTGGACTCTTTTCATCTATTTAAAACTGACCTCTTGGTATACAGCCTCATTCAAATCACCACGTGTACTGCGTTACCAAACTCTTGTGTAGTTATTTAGAGTTTTCTTTGAACGCTTGGAGGTTGGCGGCACGCTGTGTATTACACGGATTCTGAGAAAATGAACCCCTGGATCTCCCGCAGGAAGCAGTGTTGCTCGCATCTTGACTCTGGTATGATGATCCTTTGAAGTAGCAGTTGTTTCTTCTCTTGTCCTCTGTGGGTTGGTTGTGGGGCCTTAAATCCTGAGCTTTCAGCTGCGCAAGTGCTGGCACACTCCTTCTGAAGCCAGTGGCAGTCAGGGTGCATCGTACACCACTGCAGGGCTTGTCATTTGGTTAGTCAGGGCAGACAGAAAGTACTGAATGATTCTTCCAAAATGAATGCGAGAGGTTTTGTTTCAAGCCAAATTATCTTGGCCTTCTATCTTCTGCCATCTGGCTGTATCCAACAGAAACTCCCACTAATTTCTATATGTGAGCTTTGGTTGGCTCCAGCTGTAGCCCAAGGATGTGCAAGACATATAGGGCAATTTGCCCAAGGTAACTTCGTCTGTGCTTTTTGAGCAGTTGCTGATCGGGTTCAGTAACAGTTGGTGTTGGTTTTGATTCTTGCGGATGATTGTACCCGTGTTCTCTACATGTGGATGAAAAAATAAGTGATTGAAACAAATCACTGTTCTCCTGTAGCTGTTCCTGTGCTCGAGATTAAGCAACATTTTTTCTGCTGATGGTAAAGCTTCTGCAGGTTGTTCTTAAGTGGAGCAAGTATCATGAAAGGTGATCCGGAATTCCTTGCAATCAGGAACAGCAAAGGAGAGGTACAGTTGCAGATGCACATTTGTTGCTATCTGGCCTGCGGTCTGCCCCGATGCAATTCCTGTTATATTGTGTTGTGCACTGCAAATACTAAGTTGCAGCAGCTCCAGCTGGTGCAGCGTATCTGCTTACCTTCCTAGCTCTGCCTCTGCAACTCTGCTCTGGATTTCTGAATAGCATTTTGTATGTGTGTGCATGCAGGTATCATTTTTAAAACTGTGTGTGCTGTCTTGCAGGCACTATGTTTCTTCATTTATAAAACTGACTGGCAACCCAGGTCTGAGGATTTAGCATATTAGCTGATGTGCAATCAGGGCTTCCATGCATGTTCTGTCCTAAGCTGTCCCCAAGGGGTATGAAGACTCGAGAACTTTGCTTTTTAATTACCCAAGCTTCTGCTGTGGTTTAAATGAACAGAACTGGTGGAACAAATGAAGCAGAGTATGTGGAGATGTTGAAAACCAGAAAAGGTTAGAGGTAAAGGAAAGAAGAAAAATTGCAGAAATGAGCCAGAAGATGTTTTTATACATTTACACATATTTGCATTGATTTGAGCATTTTGGTTTTTTTCAGAGTGTTGCAGCAAGTCTACCTTTATTAATGCAAAGAAAATTCAAGTGGAGATCAAATTCTCCCATTATTTTTCCATATGCTGTAGGTTGGGGGAGGAAAGAGTGTACAGGGAGAGGAAGCATGGTCAGATGTTTACCGTTTGAATATGAAAACTACCTTGGAATATTCTTATAAGCTTGTCTTTCCAATGAACAGAACATTTGAAATGCCTCTTGCCAATTTTTAAATTTCCAGTTGTTGGGGTGTACAAAATTCAGAATACAAACCATATATGATTAGAAGGGCAGAAAACATGGTGAGAGAGCAGCGGCAGATTCTTTCTGAGTTTTGCTGGACTCTGAGTCTGGCCAAGAGACACAGTAGCATGTGGGGACTTGCAAACAGTATGATATGACTGTCTTCAACTCGACTCTAGGACCTGTGAAACTAAACGCGGTGTCGCAATCACAATCTTTCATCTTAGACCATTAAACTGCTCAGAAAGTGAAAGAAACTTTGCATGGTTTATCACAGTTCTGCTACTTGATGGGTGAATCTAGACAGCTCTGAATTCAGTCCCTTCTCATACTGCTACTACATGATGGTGCATTTTTCTCTGGGTGTTTTTAATTCTGCGGATATGGGAAGCTTAATGGGGAGGGATGGGGAAAGACTTCACCAATTGTTTTGAATAAACCTAAGTGATGTTAGCAATCTGTTTGCAAAACTCTTGGGCATAGATTTCTTTTTAAACTAAGAGCTATTTTTATTATTTCAGCATAGCTCTGACCAGCTTCTCCATGGCTGCATAGTAGAGAAATAATTCTAATCACCGTGGCTTTTAATTGCTGGAGTACACCAGGATCCAGGTTTTTCTGATTTGTTTCCTAGGCTTTTGAAAGAAATTGAAATGTCTTTCCTCCATTTCCATTCCCTCTTCTGCTTGAATGCCTTATTGAATAAGGACTGTGCTTATCAAAGGTGTGCTCTTGCCTTCTTCATTATTAGTATAAACTGTTTAAGAAAAGTTCCAATGACAAATTTAATTTTATACATATTAAGATTAAATTCATTCTTTGCGCACAGAAAATACTTTCTTGAAACAAACAAAAACCCACACCAAACCTTTCTACCTTGTTTACTTAGCTAAAATCAGGTTACTGTCAATGCATTTTAATGTACCAGTGTCTTTGGGTTGCCAGTGGTTTCAAATGTTACTGTTAATTCCAAGTCATGGCAGGCCTGTGGAGTTGTTTTCATAACGATCGAAGATCCTGTATTTGTCCTTCTTGACTATAATCAAATCTGTCTCTTGGACTTCCTGTTTTTGTTTGGGTTTTTTTAACAGCAAAAAAATAATTTTGTTTTCTCTTTTGAAACCTAAATGCAGTCCCATTGTTACAAAGTAATTTTCTGATCAGATATTATATGGAGGAAAATTCAGTGAAACAGTCAGCTGGGGACTCTGAGTAGGACTGAAGTATATGAACAGTGGTTTGGGGTTTTTAACCATTAACAAACAATCCTCAGCAGCTTTTGTCTTTCAAATACCTTGCTCGAATAAACAGTTATGGACTCGTACCATGAAACGATGAAGCAATTAACAGATGCTGGGTTAAGTAGTGAAGCTATTTGTATTTTTCTGAATAATAAATTTTACCAATAGCTCTTAAGTCGGTAGTACTCGTAAGTGTGAACTAAAATTGAGCTAAATTTTAACTTGCTGTTCTTTACCGTTGACCTTGTTACCATTTAAATACTTACACTATGCACCAAGAAAGCTGGAGAAAACTGGAGAGTGAGACCTCTGCCATCTTTACCACTACGTGGTTTCACTGAGAATATTGGAAGTGGAAGCAGCTGTAAATGCTGTGGAAACCCCATGACTCTGAGATACAAGTATCTTGTTGCACTCGTGGAGAAACAAGATGAATTGATTCATTCTATAACTGTGTGTGCGTATATATACATGGATACGTTTACATGAAGCTTTTTGCAGACATTTTCATTAATTTAAAGTTTTGGGTTTTTTTCCAAGTAATCTAACTATAATAGTTGCATGTAATTTCATGTATTTAAATTGAGGCCTTGAAATGTAATTACAGGCATCAATTAGTTAATTTTAAACAAATTTTACATTCAGCATCTGTGTGTAGCAAATTTGCAATGAGTATGGTAGACCATATCTGAAGTAGTTAGCGTGTGAACATCAGGGAGAGAAATTACCAAAAGAAATTCTCTAAATGGACTGCTACCACTGCGTAGCATTTTGGTGGACATGGTGGGTGGCAGGTGACGCTTATTTTTTGGTGTTTTCTGTAGTTCAGCAATTAGCAATTCCCCCTCAATGCCTCCGGATGATAGTGCCTGGCTATATCTATGCTGTAACTGGCAGTTAATAGAATGCAGAAGCAACCTATAGTTCATTACGGACTATATTGTGAAACATATTCAAGGCGCTGCAGAAATAGTGGCTAATATACATTGAATTCTGTGCCGCCAGCTCTGTGTTAGAGCTGGTTTGTGTACATTCACTATAGAGATCCATCCTTACTTTATCTATCATTCGGATAATGTGACTAGCCATTTGAACAGAACACCCTGAGAACCGATGGATTCTTGTATCAAAATTGGGAGATAAGCTTTAACAAAACACAACTGAGCAAGTAACAGGGACAACTGGATGAAATATAATGGCCTTTCATATGGAGGGTCAGTTCAAGACATGATACTTTCTACTGCTCTTAAAAGATATAAAGCTGTAAAATATATATTATTTCATTATTCTTCTTTTCCCATACTCTCCCTCCTTCCCCATCTCCCTTTACTTCAGTGGATCCATAAAGCCTCAAAAAAATCTGGCAAGTGGTGTGCTTATCCTTTGGGAAGTGAGCTGGTTTACTCATATTGCTTCCCAGAATAGCAGTCGAGAACAGTGGGAAATCAAGTGCTGGCGTTTTTGTTGGCTTTGCATTAAGCAACAGGAGAATAGGTTATTTGCAATGGAATTCACTCCAGGTAGTCAAGATGCAAAGATCAACATCACTCAGCATCAGACCACAGGAGCAGAATTGAAAGACCAGGCAAGCGTTAAATAAGAAAGCACGTATGCAGTTGTGCACGCTGAACGGCATCTCCACTGTGTGCCCGAAGCATTGCTGTTTCTTATAACCTGTGCACTCTGTGTAGGATGGACACAGGGGAGTGAGGACTGTCTGTGAAAAAGTAGAATACTTCTCCATGCTTTTACAGAGCCCCTTTGGAATAACTTCAGTTTCCTCCTTTTTCTGTGAACACAAACTGAGATAATCTTCCTCCCTCCGTTCCCTTCCCTTGGTATAAATCTTGCATTGCTTCAAAGAGTGTCATAATACAGAGGAAATTTCTTTCCGACCCATGCCTCTGAGATCCGAATAATTCCTGGCCAGCTTGGATTGAATCTCTTTATTTTCTATCAGATCTTACTGCCTTGAAGACCATGAAATGCTTTTATGTAAAACTTGTTTTCACTGCTTGACTTGATCACTTTTAGGCAATGGTGAGTTGATTCTGTGCATCACACAAGTCAGAAATAATTTTACTGGGTCCTCTGTTTATTCTCTTTTACTTAATAACATGTTCCATTGATTTTGCGTAAAGGAATAGAACTGAAAGAAGGACACTCCTCTGCCCCATCTTTGGGACGATGAGGGACGGCGTTTAAAAATACTGGTTGGCACTTTACATCTAGCTGTATATGTTTCCTGTTATTTAGGTGCTGAGATGAAGTGTGAAGGGCTGAAATAGGTAGAAATGGAAATGAGATGAGTCAGGATTAAACTGCAAATAGCATGTGCCTTTATTCCTAATGTGTTTGATGTAAGATGAAACAGATTCACTAAAGCCTGACTGATGGTCCAGGGATGATGTTAGAACGAAACAGCTAGGTGTTTTCTAAAAGAAGATACGCAACATCCTATGATATTGTCTGACGTGCAGCAAGTGGAATAGTCCAATTCAGACACAATTTCGGTCAATACCTTTTGAAAATTAAGCTCAAACGACTACTTGGGAAAGAGCAGTCCATGAAGGACTTATTTTTCCTAAGAGAAGGAGAACATGACTGCAGATAGTTACTTTTCCATGAGGTGTAACATATTGTGTTTGCTCTCCGGTATCAGGTGGTTTGAAATATAGTTTCACAAAATCAGGGAAGCAAAGTCCTATTTTTAAATCAATGTACCATGAGCAAACGATGCAGTGATTGCCCTGCTGAGGAGTTCCTGAAAGGCAAATGGAAGTAGGAGACTACTGCATGGCATCAAATGAAGAAGAGCTGGTGAGGGACAATAGGGCAAAAAGCTCAACAGAGGATGACAGTGAGTGAAGAACTGTGCTCCCAGCTTCTGCGTGGAATGTGACTGAACCTCGCTGTTCGGGGTTGTGTCTCCCTTGAGTTCCAGTGGGTTCTCAGGACCTTGGTATGCCATGTCTGAGGTGATTGTGCATGATGTGTTTCTTTGTACTGGTTGTGGCTTACTCTGTGCGTTTCTATTTATCAAGTACGTGTAAATAGTGCACCAACATATAACTCAGAATAGCGACTTTATAATGTTATATTGTGTATATCAATATGCAAGGTCCGATACAGGATACATGCAATGACACAAAATGGAGAAAATTGCTGTGAATTATGCAGCGGTGTACGATTGAACTCTTCCTGCTTTCATGTGTATTTTATACTGCAAATCACAACTTCCAGGCCTAATGCATACACTGATAATTTGTTTTGCAAACTGTCAGCCTTATTGCATCTTAGCCATGTCTAAAACAATTCAGAGTGTAATATTTGAAACAATTAGAGGTGGTTATGGATTGATGTTTCACTGAAAGCTGATTTTATTTAAATCTTAGTTTCTTATCCATGTTCTGCTAACATGTGTATAAATGAGTGACTGGTGAGTTTTAAGCATTATTATTAAGTCCAATAGTCAAACTCTCCAATGGATTGTAAGCCTGTTATTTTTTTAATTCCCTGCCTTCCCTTTTTAAATTTAACTGACAAATTAAGTTTGATTAATTCCTACCTTCTTGAACCAATCCTTTCTTATTTAGGTGTTGGTTCTTTAAGTTGCTAAAATATCTTGTTTCTTGAACTGTAAAAATGGAGAATTCTGGAACGAGATTACAAGTTGTGTGTAATGGGTTTGGTTTGGTTCCCCCCTATGCCCTCTCTTCCTTTTCCCCAGATTTTGTCCCAAGCTTGGTGCTGGCTAGACCTTGGAGCTTCTAGGAGAACTTAAAAAAAGAAAGAATGGGTTTGGAGTGAAGTGTAGGCAGTAAATGATTGGAAACCATAATAGCATTCTTGGCATCTGCTTGGCCATTTTGTATAATCAGATGCCTCCTTTTAGTTAGTGGTTTGTTAAATCACTGGTTTATAGATTTTTATTTATTTTTTTTTTTTAAATGGTTTGCTCTGTGTGCAGCTCTAAGTCTCAGTCATCTTGTCCGGGAATTGAAATTGCTGATCTGGAAGTCATACTTTCTCCCCCCCCTCCACCTCTCCTGTGTGTTTTAATATTTTGTCTTTTAAAAGTTATGTCGGAAAGGGTGAAATTACCATTGGGTTTTGGTGTAAGAACAGTGAAACGTTAAACAATGGAGTTGTAACTTGATAATGTCTCACTGGGGAGTGCTCAGCCCCAGCTTACACACTAATTTTTGTCACTAATTCTTGTCACCTAAGAATAATGTTTTGCTCTATGACAGAAAGTTCATCTGATAAGGGATTATCTGGGCTAAAATTCCGTACAGGATGCAAAGGTAGCTACCACATAGCAATGCTCTTTAACCAGGAAAGGTATGATGAGCAAATAGCTACAAAATAATGATCAAGGACTTTATGGCAGTTAGTACCAGTAACTAAATTATTTGTTCGTTACTTACTTGTATAGTTGGATGACCTGTTTCATTCATACTAGACAAATTCTAATACTTACAAAGGTGTTGACTAATTGTGTGATATTCTGTAAGTGACAGTATAGTGTAGGCAGATTATATTCAGCATTTCATATATCTATGCCTTTTTTGAGTAATTTTTGATAACTATGTCAAAACTTCAAGAGCCACTATCAAGCAAGAGAACGCTGTTGTGTTGGAGCGTGTATACAAATATAAAGGAAGTAGATTGTTCCAACTTTCCTTTCTTTGTAACAAACTACTGTTAAAGGTGTATCTCTTAGGGCAAAACTTGATTTAATATCTGAAACACTAACATTTTATTTACCATATTCTGTTTATGATAGGGAATTCGGGTCAGTTGCATGATTTGGTTTGCATTATTAATAGAAATAAATATTATTGTATTTTATCTATAGTGTCTGCTCTGCAAACAGTCTTCAAAACAGTCTGAGCTTTGAAACAGGAAAGCTGCAGAATGTCAGTGACAACTATCATACCCTGAGGGCACAATTAGGCTGAAGTTTTATGGGTATCCGTCATGATCCAGAAGTAAATCTTGTTCAGTATATGATAATTCTATGTCAGCTGCTTGTTGCTAGAATAAAAGTAATAGATTTATTATGTTTCCACAACAAATGCCACAGAAAGATTTCTCCATCTTTTAATGCCGCTGATATAATCACGATTGTGGAGAAACATAACAAGTTACTAATGAGATTGCACTCCAAAGTGTTGCAAAGTCCTTGACTTTCCATTGGCGGTCCTAAAGACTGGCGGTAATTCTTGAAGGATTTAGTACCTTGGTTATTTGCATGTTGTCTCCTAGTACGTTTCTGCTGTCTGTCGCTGGGCTCCACAGCATGTTTTATCTGCCTGTGGAGCTGTCCTAGGAAACGGCAGAGACCTGCTTTTGAGTTTATAATGAAACTACGGAGACTTCTTGTTTGTTTGTTTTGTTGGACTTCAAATGGGTCTGTTGGTGAGGCAGTCCTGTTGCAGTAGGACACGGTACTGGATGCACTAGCTGTCTTTCAGCTGCAGAGCCAAGCCTGTGCCCCGTGGGTGCGTGCCTTAAAACGGTGCTATCATGAAATGAGTAGTATTTGTAGCTGTAGTAGGTGTGTGTATGACAATTCTGGTCATACTTCATTGACAACTGTAAGACAGCATAAGTCTCTAACTCCAGCAGTGACACTGTCTTTTGCTTGATGAGTGTCGTCTTTCTACAAGCACACTTTTTGGTCTACTGATACACAATGCAGTGCATTCACTGCATACATGAAATGCTTTGTCTACCTATTATCCACCTAGACTAAAAGCATGTATCCTGTAACCTTTCCTAAACTTTTAAAGATATTTCTTTTTTTCATTTTCCTTCCTCTTTCAAAATGCATTTAGAGAAGTGCATGTGCTGAAATCCATTCTATTGAACCATCTGTGAACAAGTGCAGTATGAGCCACTTCTGCTGAATATCCACTCAGCTAATTATCTACAAAAATTCGTCTGCATAGCCTGCTGTCCAATTTGCTACCAGGCACCAGAAGTAATTCACTGTAGAGAGAAGGAAATGGTTTAGTAAACATTATTAGACAACCAGACACTTAAAAAGATCTTCAGGTACTTGATTCTCAGCTGAAGCAAAGTATAACTTAAAACAAGGAAATGGGTGTCCACACAAATGATGTGTGGAAGACCATAAAAAACTGAGGCGCACATTGGGGTGAGAAAACAGGAAAAAGTGTTTAATTTTTTTTGTTTTCTATTAGAAAACTAGAGGCGGCTGCTGCTGCTAGCCTATGTCTGAGTATGGAGTTTGCTATTGCTCTCTGAAGATGATTAGCATCATATAAGATAGCAGATTGCCATGAACTTGGTTCTAATTCATACAATTTTAGATGCTTAGCTAAGTTTAGTACAAACTCACTTAAGTTGTTCAGGGCTAAAAATTGTGTGAAATGTTGACTATGAGAAATACTCAACTGTGTCCAGTCCAGCTCAACTTTGAATATACTTTTCTGGTGATATTTCAGTAAATTTGTTAAACTTGAACGTAAATGTTGGAGCCCAAGAAAAAGTGGTGCATAAAAATGTGTTATGGTTAAAAAAAAAAAAATCAGAGTTATTATCAGGAATGTTTTTTTTATGTAAGTTGGAAAAAGTCATACCTTTGGATTCAGTAGGACTTATGAACTTTATTGGAATTCTTTTTCTAACTTCCAATCTAGTAGACTTTAGGCAGAAGTGAGATAGGAGCAGATGAAGAAAATTCAGTGATTATTTCTTACGTGTTTAAATGTCTGTCAGGTGTTTTCAAGTATCCTTGATGCTCAGGTTTCCAAACCTGTCTTAATGGTCAGAATTTTGCATAAAAGTATATGCAATGTGAAACTTCAGTGCATGGCTGTAAACTTGTATACACTGGACATTTACAGACAAAACCAGTACTGAATTATGCTCAGACAATGAATGAGCATAAAGCATATTGTGAATTTGCATAACTTCATTCTTCTTCCCTTTCCTCTTGTGTAGGGAAGCAACAGCAAAACTATTCCTTTTCCTTTTTAAAATAAATAACATTTTAAGAGGAAGCTGGTGGGGGTTTTTTTGGTTGTTTTTTTTTTTTTTTTTTTATGGGCTAACACCTACAAATAGGTGAGAAACTAAACCGTACCTAACTAGCAGTCTGTTGCACATAATTTGTTCTACCAAGAGAGGGGCTGAACTTGTTCTTGTTCATCATACATGGAAGCCAACAGCAAGACACTGGTTTCATAATTTTCTGCTTTGGGCATTTTATTTTGGAAATGAGTACATTTTGTGTGCAGTTTTCCTTACATGTATGAAATCCTACATTTGCTTATGAAACCTGATCACCTTAACCCTCTTGAAACTCGCTGGCACATAGAATTAAAGAGGAACTGCTCAGGGCCCCTTTCCAATGGCTTTCAGAAAGGAAGGTACAATGTACTTTTAATATCTGTGTTAATAGCAATCACTTATGTCTGAGTCTACTGTGTGTAGTCCTATCCAGTCTTCCCTCAGAGCTTCCTAGAGCTTTCCCCCGCTCCTGTTAGTACAATGTTCCTAAGTTCAGATGCTGGGACGCACTTTTATTTCATCCTCTTAGTCCAATTTTGACTGCTTGGCATCTCAGCGCATTAAGCACTAGTTTTTCCTCTGATTGCATGCAGCAAGGAAGTGAAGGAAAAAATCTGTCTATTGCTGAGATTCGCTGGCTAGGAACTCAAGCAGAATCACCTCGCTTCGTGAGAGTGGGTGACATGGCCAGGACTACTGGAGCACTCTGCATCTTTTTTTGGCTATACAGAACTCGTATGCGATTAGTTATCTGTAATATCTGTCTGGTTAAGTGCATGCACTTCGTGCAGGTTGAATTCACAATTTCTTACACAAACTATAGATAGAACAGTATGAATTATTTTTTTCAAGTTCATTTCAGGTTAATTAAAACTGATCCTAGGTTTCCTGCATAGAAGACATCATTCCTTATCTACACTTAATATTGTGTTTTAAAACTGAAAAGATGAAGTTGAAATTTGACTGACACCTTAACATGCAGTTAGTTGGAATGCCTTCATACAAAACTTTCCCACTGTGAATGTAGTTTTGATGAAATTTGAACATCTAGCTTAAGCTGTAAACTGTGATTACTTTCTTCTGAATGGGGGAAAAGTTATTTAGAATTATCTAATATGAAAATGTATATTAATATATATACATTGTTAGATAAGGTAATTATATAGGGCTGTGTATTTAATGAGTCAGATGAAAACCATACAGAACATAATGATACATTCTTTTTTTAATAATCTTTATATGAAGATTACAAGAAGTTATATTATTCTAATTTCAAACACACAACCAAAGTTGTGTCTGGAATGAAAATGCAGTTTCCAGCTGAGTCCTGCTTATATCAGATAGCATAAGTAGGAGGATCATATCACAGAATTTTTTTGCTACTGTAATAATCTAATTCAGGACTTGTAAAACTTAGCTTTTCATTAGCACTGTCAGAGGCAGAAAGTTCCTTGCTGCTTTGACACGAGAATGTGCCGGCTCTCTGGGTGCTGTGCGTGCAGCCAAGAACAGATACGTCTTCAGCTCCACCTGCTTCTGTTGCGTAGTGGCAGCTACCAGCTCGCTATTGAGTCACGCACAGGCATAGCAAAAGGTGTCGGACTATTTTGTCAGTGCTTTCTGCCCAGTCATTCCTCATCTATTCCAGACGACGGGTGGCAGGCAAAATATTATCTGTCTGATTCTGAATAGGTTCGAGTGCTAGATTTTGGGAAGTCTTGATCTGATGTCATACTCTTAGCACTGGATTCACAGCAATGCCCCAGGCGCGGTGGGTTACGTTAATACAAAGCAGAAGTGCTATCTTGTGTTTAGAGCTTCCCATCAAGTTTAGGCATTGAAAAATAACTGGAAACATTAAAGAAGGGACTGGAGTACTTCCATCTTGACTGGCTAGCCTATAGCACTTAAGAAAAGAAAATTCTTCTCTAGTGATTCTTACGGTATAAGAGAAAATGAAAACATCTCTAAAATAATAAATCTTCTTTGCAACTCTAGTAATAGTATTGGGAATTCATGTGATTTTTATTGCGAGCCTTATGCTACACAGTGTTTCTGGTTGTTTTTTTATTTAGATGAAATGAGTAACAGTTTGATATAAGGTAAATATGTGAGCATCTCAGATCCTATTAAACACACATGTATGGGGGCTTGCATATTACAAAGAAAAAGATTGAGAAAAATGACCCAAATACGTCCTAACTATTAAAAAGCATTGGCTAAAAAGACATTTAAAAATCTTTTATGATTTTTAAGTGGTACTCCAGAGAGACTCAATCCTATAGGACGACTTCTTGGCCTTTTCGGACAATTCAAGCGGTTAGAGAGAGCCGGGAAAGCTGGCTGTGAAGGAGATGCTCCTGGCCAGGTGCTGGGGCTGTGTGTAAGCTGTGTGACTGTCCCTTGCAACCAGCTGTTCTCGGACGCGGCCAGGAGGAGGTGAGGAGCGAGGCTGCACCGTCACTGACCGGGAGGTGTGGTGCCGAGTTGGGCGCGTTAGAAGTTTGCTGTGGCATCGGGACCTTCTACACCCAGGTTGAACAAGGCCTCTGCTGCAAGAGAGCTGCCAGAATCATGCCTTTGAGAGTCTTTTCCTGAAAGTGTAAGGCTTGATACGTCTGAAACTTGCTGGTTTCAGAGAGATCTTGAGCAGGATGCAGGTATTTGACCAGGTTTGCTCTGTTTTGTTTCAAAAGGAACTTTTTCATATATTCCTGTGAAGGTCTGCACACGCATCCTACCTGCCTCCGTTTCACTGACTTCCTCGGGTTTTTGATACCTCAATTCTATCACATTAGCTGCTGTGCTCCTTTTACCTAATTCAAAACCCTGGATCACACTTTCCTGGCAAATTTGTGGTGTTCTTGCATAAGGAAGTAATAATACTAGTTCCTCAGCTTGTGTTGTAAATGAAGCAGCAGATTTTTTTTTTTCTAAACCCCCCCCCTCTGTTACAGAAGCAAACATTGTGTCAGGATTGAAGGCATACTGACAAAATACCAATTTTGGGGGCTGCTGCGTAGCCAGGCCTTTGCACCCTAAAACTTTCTCCCCTCTTTGTATGCATATGAACAAATCCATGTAAGCATTGCAGTGTAGGTCTAGGGAGATGATTCACCTACCCGTGAACCCAGGAAAGCTGCAGAAAGCTTTCAGGGGAAGGTGCAGCATTATAAATATTTTAAACCTTACTGCGAGCAGGGAAAAGTGTGACATATGTTTTACATTTCAGTGCCTGCTATGGTACCATTATTTTAGAACCTGTCGCCTTTCGTAGGCTATGCACTCATAGACAAATGCCATCACTTCAAAACCAATAGCTAAGCTGCCTCTTTTCATGCTGTTTGTTTCAGTTCCAACTGACAGGTAAAAAATGTTTGGTTTTCCCCCCCCTCCAAACACACCCCCTGTTCTAAGTGATCTGACCTAAAAAGACTGTAGCATACAGCTCAGCTTAAAATACAAACATTCCCTTTGAAAGCTGTTCCCACTTGTCTGGGGCTGCAGCGAGGTAAAAAAAAAAACCAAAACCAAAAAAAAAAAAACCCAAAACCAATCTCAGTGTTTGAGTGATGCAATTCACAGATAAATGGGAAAAAGTGGGAGGTATGTTTAGAGGCTGCTTGAGTGGCAGGAAGAAAAAAATCCTTTTTCAATGCAAAACAACTGGTATTTTTTTTCCCTTTTCCTCTCTGTTTGGAAGGCACCGCTTTCCAAAGTGTTACTATCGCCCATGGGGAAACGAGGCACAGTAATGAGGCATATCGGGGCTCCTTCCATGGGCCGACAGTGGCACAAGGACTCAAACCCGGCCCTTCTGAATTCGAACTCAACTGCCCCTCCACTAAGTGTTACCTACTTTCTGGGATTCAAATATGTGTAAAAGAGCATGAAGCATATCAGGACAAATTTGAATCATTTACAGTATAAGGTGATGGCTTTGGAAATATTTTTTTTTGTAGAGTGTATTTTCAATATCATGGAATTATTTCAGGAATTGTGTGCAATATGATATTTCAGATCGTGATGACTTTGAACTGCCTTACAAGAAATCCAGAACTGTTTGTCCAGACACTTTCTAATTTTTAGATGATAGTTTAGTTTAAGTTGCAACAATAAATAACTTATAAGAGTTTTGTGCAAAATGAGGGGGGAGAAATGCACAGTTCTGTCCAGCCTACCTTCAGTCACTCTTTTAATGAGAAATATCATAAATTAAATATTTTAAAGATGTCTTAAGAATTAAAACCAAAAGACTTAGCTCCCAAGCCCTTAATATTTTCAATTAAGCACATGTTCTTCTTAGATCCATACCAAAGGAACGAGTCTGGCTGACACTGATACAGGTCATGCTCCTCTGTTTGGTCAGAGCCTACCTGTGGGTCTCCTAAGTAGGGAATGGAGATGGTGGAAATACCATCCCACAGGGAATTTAAGATCTGGCTGGATAAGCATAAGCCCAGAGCTGCTCAGGTAAAAGTAAATGCTGCCTCGGGGGTACTGGAATGAAATATATGTTCTCGGGTCTTTAACAGCTCTGTTCTGATTTTGTGGTTTGGGTTGGTTTTTCCTTTAGCATGTGCTACTGAATTCTTTAAAGCTTGACTGTCTTTTTGAAAGAAATGCTGTTCAATTTTAAGTTTGATCACGATGTAGAAACTACTGGGTGAAATCTATAGCTTGTATGATGTGAGAGAGCAGAACAGCTAACTGAAGCAGTTCTCTGTGGCCTCCAGAAGTAGTTTTGCACTACCTGAAATTCCCAGCACTTCCTGCAGAGCTCTGTGCATGCCTAAGCTCTTGCAAGGTGAAAAAAAATAAGGCATCAAACAAATCGAAGATTGTGAGTGTTTTATTCATTCTGGAATAATTTTATTTCCTTTAGAATTCTGCTTTTTTTTTCTTGACTCAATGAAGTTGAAACTTCAAAGGGTTGTCTGCCTCTGAGCATGTGAGTAACAGTCAGATAAATGAAACCTCAAATTGAGGTATATCTCTAGCATTTCTTTTACCACGTGCATGGCAATAACATAGGGCAAAACCCACTTTTTTAAACACTTTTCAAAATTACATTGTCTGTTACTAATAAAATGCATAACAAATGATGCAACTGCAGTTAGCGCTCTGAGTGCACACAGATTTGTTTCCTTCAGCCTTCTTGCAGTCTTTGCTCCTGCATCGGTCACATTTAGACTGACACGGGTAGGGACCCAGGCCTGACTTAAAGGCAGATTGGCCAAGGGGTCTGAGGATGTAGTGTTGCTCCACCTGTACTATGGTAGAAGAACAAGGAGGTGATACAACCAATCCGGTATTCAGTGGAATCATTTAAGAAGATTAATTTTTCTTCCATATATGACATTCTTTGTGGAATATAGTTAGGTGATTGTGAGGAATCCATAGGGTTTCAATTTCCTGATAAACTTTTAAAAATATCTGAAAGGTGCTGTATTGAAATATTACTCCATTACAATTTTTTCCCTAGCTGGAAGCTATAGACTTGCACGTTTGAGACACTGACATATTGACAAAACAAATAAAGGTTGAAAAGGAGATGCACTGCTGGGTCTGATAGAAATCTAAACAAGACCCCTCTTCCTCTTCTCTTCCCCTCTGTCTACCAATTAATTAACCAGAATATTTGTCAACAGTTACTTCCACTGTTTGGAGGCATTTGGTGAACTGAAATGATGTAGCTTTTAACACTATTATTTTCAGAGACCGCCACAGGAAGAGGAGAGTACTGAATCTGAACAAAGGCTCGGCCTGAAATGACAAAATCTCAACCAGAGAGTTGCAGAAAGAATCGATTGTGTCCAGACTCAAGAGACCAGGGGCATCCTCTGGCATCTTAGAGAGGAAACTGGGCAGTAGGCATTCTTCACTGAAACCTATGTTCAAATTTGGCTTTGATGTCAGGGCTTATAGATTTTACTTGAACATATATAGGAAAAATGTAGACCCATGAATTATCTGCTTCATTTAACAAGGCCAATGTTTTGGTTGAGCAATTTCTGTAATTTCACTTAAAAGTTGATGTATTACCAGAGACATGTAGTGTTTTGTGGGGGTTTTAGGTTTTGCTTTTTAAAGTCAAAGGGAGAAGTTGTACGCTATATATATGTACAACCAGAAGTTGTATATAGAACTAGAAGTTGTACAGTAGAAGGTGCACACTCGTGTGAAAAGAACAGATGATATTTTTTGAAATGCCAAAGTTACTTAGGTTTCTTTCTTCTCTGTACCGAACTGAAAGGATCTGAGTATACTCTTTTTGAAGTTAGTAACTATAGCTCTGCACCAAGTAACCACCAAGCCTGCAGATAGCAGGCACAATTCAGTGAAACTCGGTGAAAACCTTATCCCACTCATGTTAAAAGACTTGCTGTTGATTTCAGGCTTTCACTTGCAGTCTTAGAGCAGTGGGAGACACTCCAAATGTGGGCTAGATTTCTATCTTAGTTGTTTAAACACAAAAAGTTCAGAGATCCCCTCTGAAATCATGAGAGATGTTCCTGAAGTCAGAGTCTGGGTTGCCTATATTCCAGTGTGAAAATCTTTTCCAGAAGAGTAAACAGTGAGAAAGTATGCTGCTATTTAAATCTTCACTGAAAATCAACATGCTCTTTCTTATCCTGTTGAACAGTTTTTGCAAAAGGAACAAATCAGTGTTTTGTTTAAACATTGAACTTGGCGCGTGATTGTAGTGCTCTAAGCAGAGTCCAGGTGCAGGGCTGAAGCTTCCACATACACGTACAGCTCGCTGCCGTGTACACTGTGAGGGGAGGAGAGGGGGAGTTTCACACCTTCCCTGTCTGCATCACAGCGCTGTGCAAAATGTCAAAATAAAAAGTTTGAGGTTTTTAGTTTTTTTTTTTGCCTGTGGCAACATCCAGCTGAATTTCAGCTTTTTACTTTTTTAAAAAAATAACTTTTGCCTGACAAAAATCCTAATTTTTTTCTTTGTGAAACCTTTCATTATGTAAAACACACCAGTAGTTACCATCACAACCAACCATATCACAGAGTTTCTTTTGCACTTGTTAGGCGTAAAATTACAGATTTGACGTGCATACTGAGCCCTCCAGAATCATCATGCAAAATATATTAAACTGGAAACTCAGAAACAGTGATGAAAAATAATCAACAAGATGATCTGAAGTATGTGGGGTGATTGTTGTTGAAATTATCTTTTGTCCAACAATGCTTATGAAAGCCATTAGCTTTAGTTAAATAGAAAAAATTTAGATTAGATATAAGGAAGACATGTTCTACAATGAGGGTGCTGAGGCAGTGGAACAGGTTGCCGAGAGTTGTGGAGGCCCCATCCCTGGAAGTGTTCAAGGCCAGGTTGGATGGGGCTTTGGGCAACCTGGTCTAGTGGAGGGTGTCCCTGCCCAGGGCAGGGGGGTTGGAACTAGGTGATTTTTGAGGTCCTTCCCAACCCAAACCATTCTATGATTCTATGATTTAGGGAATCAGTCTGACTACTGTTCCTGCCCTTAGTACTGGCTGAAACTTATATACTAATGTCTTTCAGCTGCATCGAGAAGGTTAGCTGTGAAGTGAAATAAAATGTATAAATGAGAGGTTAGAGCAAGAAACACTTGCTGTAAGCTATTACTATTGCCGCCTTGGTGGTAAGAGTTGAGTACGTTCCAAACTGCAATAGACTCTACAAGGATGTATGTATCAATGGTAAACAGAAATAGAGAAAATTGCGATTCTGGGTGGACAGTGAATGAAATTTCCTAGTCAAAACAATTTTATTTTTTTTTTAAACTTTGATCTTATGGACCAAATCTACAAGAAAGAGTGTAGATGGTGGTGTGTGGATGTAGAAGTGCGTTTTGTTTTTATAAGGTTTGATTCTGTTTTCTAAGCTCCATCTCCAGGACTTAGAATACTGTCTCTGGAGACAGTACAGAAGACAAAAGGTAATTCTATTGATCTTGTTCATACTTAGATGCCATGTTTCTGCAGAGACTGAAATGCTCCCACAAGCAGTAGAAGCCCACTATATTAGTGGTTCCATGTTTCCAGCAGATGTCTTGGCATTGGCTATGGGTTACTTCGTAATCGATGACCTACACAGCCTAGGGTGCTTCACTTCTCTTATTCACCCATGATCTTCTCCCCTAGCTCTAGCAAATGTTTTCTGGACCTGATGAGAGGAGCACAGCAGCATGTTTTGTGGTCCTGTACCCCAGCAATGCTGTCTGGGAGGCTAGCCAGAGGTGTGGAAGAGCGTTTGTTCCGGTCTGTGAATTTTATCCCTCTATGAGGGTGAAGGAAATTGCCCGGTGTGTTGCGCTAAATGCGTATTAGAAAACTTAACAAATGGTATTATGAAGGACTCCTAGAAATTAAAAGCAGAAAAGATTAAATAGGTCATTTTATTAATCTCATGTGACATTGTAGACTGATTGGTATTATAGTAGGCACTATGTTAAAATATTGAAGCCCAGCAGAAAGATGATCAAGTTGCACTATGTGTACAATTATGAATGCCCCGATGTTCAGGGTGGGAAAGATGAGATTGCTGAGATGATGTCACATCTTGTGGAGTGAGAAGTATCAGGAGATTGTAATTTGAAGGAAAGGCAGGCAGTCATGTTTCCAGCTGCGGTGTTCAGATTGTGTTTTGTGTATCTCAGATCTTTGGTACATATTCTCAGAGCTCTGTTACTACGTACTGCCTGTAAGAGAAATTAAAAGAAAATCTGTACTTGCAGAGCCATTGTGGCTAAAGACACTTCTGCATGCCTGAAGAGTATTTAGGTGGAGCTTTGCTTAGTTTGTTATAAGGTTTGATGTGTTTCCAGGCAATCAAAGTAAGAACGAACAGGATGGACTACAAATAAAAGTTAGGTAGATTGTGATATAGGTCAAATAAAACTCATATGTGTATGAACTAAACTAAAAAAAATATTCATGCCCTTCATGTAAAACTCAGTTTGGAACTGTGCCATTTAAATGGCATGTGGTGCTAATATAAACCAGAATGTATGGAAACAGTGGAAAGGAGAGAAGCTAATGACAAAGCATTTGTTGCTTTTTCAAAGACCAGAAAAATAGCTTTTCAAGTCTTTTTCTGTAGACAAAGCTTCATCTAAGCAACACCCGTATCTCTACACACTAGCCATAATTATTTGCCAGTAGATGGAGTAGTTAAATCAAATGTCTATCATTTGCTATCGGATCAGTTTCTCGTGTGACAGTCTCCATAGCTTCTTGAGGTACTTTCTAGTATGACGATTGCAGAGGTGTTCCTGTTATTGGTGAAGGCTCTTTGCTTGTGCTGTAGTGGCAAACGTGTTAGTTACATATCTTTCAACAAAATCATCTTTTAAACTTTTTTATTCCACTTGGACATGACACTTGCCTCCCAGAATTGTTAATAACACCTCCTGCATCTCTTTTTAGGAACTTGTTCTCCTTTCATGTGATTTCCTATCGTTAAAAAGGGATGCTTGAGGCAGGTAGAAATAAACTATTCACAATGCTAACAGCAGACTGCTAATTATGAGGTGGCATTTATCAAGGCAGGGCAGTATTTTAGGCTTTATGCAGATTTTTGCCTTGTCATTAGGAAACATAGGATAACTTTGTTCTTTCACAATATCATGTGAAATAGATAGGAGAACTGTTTACAAGAGAAACCAAACCACACCACCTTGGTGGCTACATGCAGCAAGTTTGCATTGCAGAAGTCGGAGGCATTAACATGTTAGAGATAACACAACTGTGAAACCCATTTCATTTCTTTTGACTTAGACTTCTCCAGCTGTCAGCTCTGGGGCAGTAACTTTTACACGTTTTCTCTTTCTGCAGCTGATCTTCATGGTGCTACAGGTGTTAGTTACTGCATTCACAATGCTTTTTACTGGGACAGAATGGCATGTGTCTTGCCCCTGTAGTAGAAGTGAGATTTCTGGATGTAGGAAGTAGAGGTTTCTGTGTTTTTTTTGAAAAGGTTTATGCTGAAAAATCCAAGCACGTTTTAGCATCAAGTTTGTTGCAGGCTTGCTAAAATTAGTCCAGGATTGTCTTACGAAGGTCATAGTTGCAGTTTCTGACTTAAACAAGTCAGATATAGGCTGCTAAGAGTAATTGTTTGAGAAGTTGGTAAAGAAGTTTTAGTTTTTGGAAATCATGAATTAGTGCTTTATATTATTATGACATTGTAGTATTTCTGTTGCTGTTTGAGCTGAGAAAATGATAACAAATGCATGTTTAGGTAATAGTTAAAATATGAAATGATCTTCTGTTCTGTATGTAAAAAAAATCATCTTGATGTGATGCAGTATTAGAAAAAGGTATCACAAAAAAGTGTTTCTGCTTAAATACACACAGGAAAAAATCTACATGTATAAAATGAACAAAGAATTCAAGAATTTGAAGATGTTGTGTATGTAACACACACACACACACACCCACACCCCCGCCAGGAATCTGAAGCATTCAGTTGGCCCTATTATTCCAAAGCTGGAAAAAATTAGATGTATCTGTTTCCTTAGCTGTACTTAGGGAAGGGAAAAGGTGGAAAGGGAAGTGCTATGAAATGAAAATTCATTAGGCAAGGTTTAGTTCTGATATATCACTTAGCATAAAAAGGCGAATATACCTAAGATAATGGCAGTGATGGCAGATTTTTGTCTGTACCTATATAACTAGCAATTCCCCAACAAGCTATAGATATAGGGCCTAAAGTATCTAACTAGACATGTAGATCAACAAATGAATAAACAATGACCCAAGTATCCAGGACCACTGGCAATTCAGGGCTAGTTCTATACCATTTCAATTAGTTGTACATGGGTTTCAGTTGTGGTACCTCAGGGATAATTTGGCCTCATGTATTTGTTAATGATTCTGGAGCAAATTTGTAATACCAGTGTTAGCTGAACTGTGACACAGTCCAAAATGGGGATAAAAAAGAGGGGAGGGGGGAAGGGGGCTGTATGAGACTTGGGTAGTCTGCATACCAGCAAACATACACAAGAGTCAATGCTTTTTGGAAAAAAAAAAAGAAACAAAAACACAAAACAAACCCAAAACCAACCAAAAAAAAAAAAAAAAACCAAAACACAAAAAACACACAACCTCTCCCCCCCCAAACTCTAATCAGCCAATAATAGAAAACAGTTCAATCCAAGGGCATGTGTCAGCTACCCAGCGAAAGAAAGAAGGCAGGGAACTGTACACTAGCAAAATGAGTGCTCTTAGAAACTCCGTGAAGAACAGGTAAAGATAAAAGTGCAGGATCAAAGCTTCAGAGCCTTGCTGACAACTGAAATATGAACATCAGATGTTTTCAAACGCCCTTCGAATAGATTTCAACATTAGAACCTCATGCTTATTGCACATACCCTAAAGTTTTGTTTGAAGATAAACCTTTCAAGCTCAAATCCATACCTTATTCACTGCATCGAGTAACTTCTAAACAGTTCTTTGCTGCCACCTTTATACGGTTTGTCTGACCTAACTCTCTTCTCTTTGTGGCTCAACCAGAAATGTGTGTTAGCTACCTAGTTATTTAATTGTCCTTCTGTGGCTCACGCTTCTTGCTTAGTTGCTTTGAAATATCAAAAGTATGATCCATTCTCTCCCCACTGTTCTGATGTCTCCCAGGAAAATCTGTATCCACTTTGTTGCTGAGCTGTCCCTAACTGCAAGCGCAGTAATTGTTTTTACATTCAAGGGCTCCTTTGCAGGTTTCCCAGGAAGAAGACATGCTGTACTATATTTGGATATAAGAAGGCATTAAAAAGCACACTATTTTTACAGAATACTATTGGCTTTGGTAATACTAGGAAAATTCAAGATCATTAAAACTCCTGCTGATTTCAGTATTAGACAGAAGTGAGCAAAAGCCTTCTTCTATTTAAGGTTATAATTTTGGGCTTAGAAATACTGTTTTGTTCATAATGTACTACCTTGTTCTTGCATATTCTTCAGCTTGCAGAACCTGGGTTTTCTGACACAGTAATAAGCTGTCGATCTACTCAGTGGAATCTGAAAAATCTGTACAAGGCTAAAAAAATTTGAAGTGAAAGGATTTTACATGTTTGAAACGTAATTAGGAGAATACAGATAAGTGAGCTGCTGTTGCTGAAATGGCGCGCTCTCTGATTTTATTTTTTTTTTTTAGTATAGCACACTGGTGATGCATACAAGGCTCTTCCCAGCTCAAAAAGCATTTAGTGCAGGCTCTCTGCAGACTCAGTCCTGCAGAAGTGTCACAGCTAGAGAAAAAATGTTTTTGCTTCCTTTCTGTAAGTGTGAAGCACATGTGATGTTTATTTTGCACCATAACTATCTCAGTGTGGTAATATTGTCACTGCTTTGTCTTAGATTTTTATATCAAGTTGACTGTTATCTTTACTGGGAAAAAAAAAAGGAAAATGTCTAGATATAAAAAGTATAATGCCTCAAGGAAGTTGTCTACACTGTGCTTTTCTCTTCAAATTTAAAGTTAATTGCCAAGTAACGTCAGGTGCACAACATGTTCATAAAAGCTAGTATGACACTCCATATAGGTCTGCTCAGGGCTATGCATTTTTAATGATTTTACAGTTCTCTGCAGCATTAGTCCAAAACCAACCATTTGAAGTAGCTACTGGAAGTACTTTGGAAAATTAATGTAGAGTGTTGTAGTATTCTGGTCCTCAGTTTTGCCACTGGGGCCTATCCCTTGCTTCCCTATCTTTTACTATTGAGGACTGGACCTTTGCTGTCATAAGCCATTGGGCCACCTCTGCTCGAAGCCTGATCTCTGTTGAGAGGCAACATTCACAAGTCACTGTTCTGCAATAGGTCTGCACATTACCACCTGATGTTATAAAGAAGGTGGAAACCATGGCCACCCTGCCACATTCAGCCTTGGTGAATGGTGCTCCTCTCATGAAAATCCTAAGTTAACATCTGCAAATGCTGATAGCTGAGTATCACCTCTATCGTGAACTTCTTTGCTGAGTGCGGGCGACTCAGTATGTGCCCAGTTCCTGGGTTTATAGCATCAGAATGGCCAGTCCCTGCATTTGTCCAGGGGAGAGATATCTATCTTTCTTGTTGCTCAAAGGGCTTTTCCTCAGGATTCTTATTCCCCTGTGGGATAGAGAGAAATAGCTGACTTTGGACCATGCCCATCACTTGCATCTGGCCCAAATAATTGTAATAAAAGAAATACTCTTCTGATAACCAGCAGGCTACATGAGTATCATCCAGTTTCTCTCTCTCTTGAGTCACCTCAGGAAATTGGATGAAGCAAATTTTTGGTCAGCAGGCTATAAAACCCAAACAACTGACTATGGGGGTTTATGACTACGTACTTCCTCTTCTGGTCGTGCTCTTCTATTGGCTGTGGTACCTACTCTTTTGGCCTTGGGTTAGTTAATTGCTGGATTAATGGGTTATATATGTTCACAGAGGAATCTCATGTGCATCAGAGCAGGTAGAATTGAAGCAGTGAGAAAGTGCGCCTGGGAGACTGTCTCTCCCACTTTGGCACTGGTGCGGTGTTCCTCTGGCCCAGAAAAGCACACGCTTGCAGTTCCCAAAGGAAGTGAACAAACTTCCTTCAGGATTCCTTTGGAAACAAGAGGTAGGGCTAGTGGGCTTAGTGTATCTTGCTACTGTGTCCTGTATACTCCCTATATTTATTTAATCTTTTGTTTTGCTTGTAGTTTTGTTCTGCTAGAAGTGGTTGTTTACATTTGTGTTAAATATTTCTCCAAGTATTCCACTGAGGTGCATGCTGCCTTAAAGAGTGCGAAATCAGAATCCTGAAGTCTGATAAGCAAAACTGCAGAAAGATCAGGGACCTAGATTTGGTGAAGGCTTAAGCTGAAGGAATGAAAACTTAAGGTTAAGGAATGTTAAGGAAAAAAAGAAAATTCCCTAGTTTCAGGAATGAAAACCTCAGCACTACTTCTCTGAATACTTGTTTCTAACAATGCAGCCGACTTGCTTCCAAGGCCCCCTCCATTTCCCAAGTGAAACCTTATCTGGAACTTTGAAAGGCAAAAAGTAGTTTAAATTTGATCACTTTTATCCTATTTTTCCAGCACAGCAAATCTATGAAGCATGCATTTCTTGGAACAGTTCCCGAGTTTGCTGTCAGTGGTCAGTTACCATAGCTCTGCCACCTGAAGGGCTGGTGGTCCGGCCAGCGCATGTAGTGCATCCTGGAGTACTAATTCGCTGATGAGACAAAGGGTGCCTGGCTATAGAACAGCCAAATCCTTCCCAAGTTTTCACGCTCATTACTATGTGAACTCTATCAAGACTGCAAGCTAACATAGAATATTGACAGCATGAAACCTCAAGGAGTATGCCTGCGTTTTGGCAAATTAGATTTACTATCTCATCCTATCTAACAGACCATTTAGAGGTCTGCCCCTGAGACACACGTCTCTCTAGCCTAGCATCTACCACCTTCTTGTAATGTTTTTATCTTTGGTCTGAATGACCACAGCTTTATAAATATGCTTCCCTGTACTTTAATTTTCTTGTTGTCAGGAAAAAAAAAAAGCTTCTGGATGGCCAGTGCTGCAGTTGCTACTGCTGCTAAGGAAAAGCAAACAAGGAAATGCATTAAAAGGTACTCCTGGAAAAATCTGTTAATTTCTTCAATTTTATACACACAAACACACACTTTTATTATATGCATGCTTAGGTTTATATACACACACACACAGAGAAATACACTCTCCCAAATGGGCTGATGTGTGTACAGCACTGCAAAATAGATCTGCCATCATCCCTGACAGGCTGCTGGAAATAGAGTTGATTGAATATGACTCAGACCCTCAGTCTCATTGTCCAATTCATCAGTGAATGCACTGCAGGCTTATTGATTATATGTAAGACCAGCAGGAATGCTTGGCTTGCTTCATGGGGCTGCCTGTATTGAGCTATTATAAACACCCTGTTCTCTGCTGTGTGCATGTAAATAAGTTCAGGTCACTTAAAATTGACAACTTAGCCACATTTTTTATGAATAAAAAAAGAGAAAGAAATGCACGCACAGTTCTTTCTGTGAAGAAGTTGGCTTCAGCCAGAACTGAGACCACAGACTAAATAATCAGCTAGGTTTTAGATGTTAACTAATATTTTCTAATGAATTTCTGACTGGTAGGTATTCCAGATGGAGCAGCTAATTCAATATTTTATTTTTTTTTTATGACTGAAAGCAAGTGTATCTGTATGTGGGGTTTAATTTAGCCTAAAATTCAAAATTAGCCAAAGATTGTAAATAGAAATAGTTTTCCATGAGCAAGTATAATGGTATACCACCCGAACAATTCTGAAGCTTTTTTTCCCCCCTAATAATTATGCAGATGGAATGCGATATAAGTAAACCTGGGTTTCCCCATAGTGAACTGAAATTCTACCATACTATACCCACGGATGTGCCTATTATCAGTAAAACAAAGTCACTTTTAACTAGAAACAGTAGATGTCATTGCACCTTTCATTTCTGCAGCCTTGTGTCCCTACAATTGATGTGAAGGGTGGAATGGGCTCAGTCATGTTCCTTAATCAGGGAAGGACAACAGAAGCCCTTTGCTGGCTGCTGTTAGTCCCACAGGCTCTATTAATTACTTCATTGCATCATATGGTCCACTAGCAACATATAAAAAAAAATTGCTTCCTGTTTTACAGTAGGATCTTGCTACTCCCAGATGGGCAACCCTAGGAAAATAGCACAAATGAAGTTTATATAGTTAATTCACATTTGTATGAAAAACTACAGCACCCATTGTTAGGTTTTTGTTGTTTGGTTTTGTTTTTTTTTTTTCCCCTATGAGAGCAAGACCTTTTCCCAAGGGATATGCTATTCCTTCTGTAGTCAGACTGAATTTTAGCAAGTTTGCTCCAGTCTTCTGGTCTTCATAAAGTATTATGTGAAATCTTTGTCAGCTGGGACGAGAGGATGTAATGAAACATTAGCTTTCCAGTCGGCCACCTTCCCCAAGAGGCAACTTAGATAAACAGAAATTTTACTGTCATCTTGCCTATCAGCCAAAACCGTTATCATCTGCATCCCAGTCTGGGGAAAAGGAGCAGGAATGTGAAGCAGCACCATCTTTTACATAGGCAGAAATATAAAATATGTCATAATATTTGCTTGCTAAGCATTGAAAAATTTGCAGAACACTCTTGCAATCATATAACATGACAGACAACTTTTGAAGTTGGGATTTTTAACTTAAGGGAATTTATGGAGGAGTTTGCTGTAACCAAAGCATTTCATGTACTCCTGCTGCTTAGGAGCCAGAAGCCCCCGTGAAGAGGAGGAGGCGGCTGGTGATGTTATAAGGGCAGCCTGGATATACAAAGTGGGTTACAAGCTTCTTGTAACACAGTGTGCTATTGCTGTTTGCACTGATCTCATTAGTTTGTTTACATATCCTGATTTTGCTCTCTCCCTGACCAACTCCCTGTACCTTATGTTTCCTGAGCGTTGGTTTCAGTGCTGCTCACGCAGAGAGAACAAACAATTCAATCAGGCAGTGGAGTTTGCAGAACAGCCCGTGCACGCCTAACTCTCATGCTGCCAGGAGTCAGGCTCTGAAAAAGCGAACTGCCTTTCCACTTCTGTTTGTTTTTAAACGGCAAGTCATTAGTCCTGGGATACCGAGCCTTTCGCCTATCGCTGCTGCTGAAGGAGTGTTTGTTTTTTCACGACTTTAAAAAGGAATGTTCATGCTGCCTGATAGGGGCTTTGTGTGTTGTCTTGTTAACTCGGTAGCTCAAATGTCACTTTTAGGTGTGGGATCTTCTAGTTGTTGACCCCATCTTTCCAACCAGAAGTCTGTATTCTGAGTCTAACTGGTCTGAAAACATTAAACTTCTCGCAAAAAAACAGCCTCTTGTCCGCTTGGTGCTTTATTCTAGCCAATGGGGAAAAAAGGGAAGTCAAACATGTACTATCTTTAATATTCAAAGGGCTAGACAAAGACTTCTTTTAGAAGGAAAAAAAACCATCTGTGTTCATGATGGTGCATCTATCCTGGCATATTCTGAACTTTTTGTTCTCTGTCACCACTCTGGATTTGTACTTAGCCCATTCCTTCAGAAAGGTCAGGTGACTTGATGAAACCATGTGTTGGTAAATGCCACAGGTTGAATTTGCATGTTGTATATCCAAGAGTTTATAGTTGTTTTTTAACGTGTGGTATTATTGTCACAGTGCAAAGTATTGCAGCTGAAATTAGCACGTGCTGTGATAGTTACACTTCCTAGGTATTAGCTTTTGCCGTTTTTCTTTTTTGCTTTTAAGTTGTTTTTTACCTGTGTTTTCTGAATCACTGTTTTTCTGTTTGAATCTGATTTAAATTTCTAGGATTTGAATTGCTTGACAGTTGGTAAATCATAAGAATTGCAATGCTGTTAAATAGACATAGCTGCACTGTCATCTTATCCTGGAATTTAAAATTGTCAGAAATACCAATTTCTCTTGCCCAAACTGGAAACATGGATGAATCTTTTAGAAGTTTTGGCAAACTTCAGAGAAACTTCTGAATGTTCATGCATTTAGCTGTGCTAAACCCATATTTCAGACTCTTCGAGGTTCCCTCGTGAAATGAATGACATTAAAGCCAGTGCCCCATAGAGATGAGAAGCTGCATTATTGAGCGCATTGAACGGTTTGGCCTGGGCAATGGGGATGCCTCAGAGTGGCCCGGAGCTGAGTCTTCAGGAAGCAAGCTGTTGTCATGGCTTCAGATTCCTCCCTAATGTTTAGTTCACAATAGCAGGAGGATTAAGTGTTTCGAGGAAGGGCTTGAAACTGTGAGTTTGTGGTGAGATGGAGAAAGGGGGTTCAGAACAATCTGTGCTGGCTGCTTTCCAGCAGGGGATATACATAATGGTGAATGATGTCATGGAGAAGGCAGAAAAATTCTTTAAACAGGAAAAAAAAAAGGCGGGGGGGGGGAGTTGCTGGAAAACAGAATGAGATAGGTGTTGTGACAATGTACTCTCTCTATATGCGTGTGCGTATGCGCATGCATCCGTGTTTATAACAGCGTGTATTTCTGGCTTCCCAGTTTCCAGGAAAGCAGTAAGAGGCAATAATGTTTACACAGTCGAGGACTGTGGCAGCAGTATGAAACAGGCAGAAATGGATGAAATGTGTTTAGCCTCTGCTTCCTTCAAGCTTTTCATTAGAGTATTGTAGATTACCGCAACAAAAATGCGATTCAGTTAAAAAACTGACATTAAACGAAGCCAGATGTACTTAAGTAGCAAAATATCCAGAAGAAATGACTTAACATGCAAGCTATGTGTGGATTAACGTAACTCCCTGATCCTTCCCCTACCCGGTATCTCTCTCCTCCCCTTAAAGAAACCCCAAATCAAAACAAAGCAGAGGAGGGGAAAAAAAATATACTCAACCATAAAACCTAAGAATCTAGGACTCGCAGCCAAGCCAATCACCGTAAGGCAATTTGCTAATGCTTTTGGCAGAAACGATCCTGTTCAGCTTGTCTTCCTGCCATGCGAGCAAGCTAGCATTTATCCATATGTGAAATGTTTTATTTCCTCTAACAATATTTGAATATGTTTTCATCTTTTCTCTGAAATATGAGGAACAATCTTAATTTCACTGTTGTAGCAGAGAAAAAAAGTGACTTCAAAAGCAATGCACCGTTTATAGTTGATTTAGAGAAACCTATTGTTATCTCAAGTCTGAAGAGTGCAACTTGGAAGCAATTTGGATCCTTTCCAAGCTCTCACAACATATTTCACATATCAGATCATATGTTTTTACTATGAAACTATATGAAACTTGGTCAGAAAAATGTAATCGGAACAGTAAATATGAAAATGTCACAGATACTAGCAGTGATAAGGAAAACCCCACTACATTGTCTTTCTGGATCATTCTGCTGTAGAAAAGAAGAAAAATAGCAAAATTTACTTTAATTTTTACTGTCAGAAGTGTTTATACACAGGTGTGTCACAATTCTTGTTGCAAGGAATTGTTCAAATTACATTTGGGCAGCAGAGAATGTGACTTCTGTTGTAACTCATTAGGCCTGTAGAGAACTTCATGTACATTTAATATCCGGAGCTTGACATGATGGCTCCCAGATGCTCAGAAGAGAAGGCCCCTCAGATGATGATAGGAAGAAAGAATGGAACACAAAAAATGGGTTTAGTTTTCGATTTATGTTATTTTATTAAGGCTTAAAACCTGTAATTTATTTCAATTAATTTAATTACATGTCAAGAACGATAGTTTGTTCCATATACCTATATATCCCGTGAGCCCACAAGTACACTGGACTGTTTTTGTGCAAGGGAAAAAGGACTGGGATACAAACGTATTTTTGCAGATCTAATTGGTTGTAGCCTTCTGATGACAGAATTAAATGTTTCTTTAGTACATAGGTATTCTGGTAAGTTCAATTCTTACTCTTGATGCTTAATTGGCTCTCATTAGGTTAATCAGAAGGGGAAAAAATTACTAATTGGGCTCTTCCTCTGGGGATGTTTTTTCTGTAGATTTTTTCCCTTCTCTTCCATCAGAGCCTACTGCTTGCTTTCATCTTCTGTGTACTTGTGTGATAGGCATGTATCTACCACTGGAAGATGATTCCTTTCTAACAGACATAAAATGACTTGGAATAGTAATTCAGAAGTTATATTTTATTAAACTTGTTACAGGAGATACGAGCTGTGTGCAAAGAAGGGAAGTAATATGGGGAAACTGCTTTAATGCTGCATCAGAGGGGAGGAGAGGACTACACTGATCCAGAAAATCACTGAAGAAAAGTACAGTTGGACCATTTGGTTAGTCTTTACTCACTCATTTTTCACATTTTCTCCACGCAGACTGCATTTCTCTCCAGTCTCCTTGATTTTGAAATAGTTGTTCACTTGAGAAAAGACAAACTTGTTTAAGGAGAGCTGCTGGTGCTAGATTCCTATAGACAAAAATAAATAAATAAACAAGCCTGAGCTCTGTTCCTTCTGAATGCTCTTGAGGACCCTGGTGTTAGCTGGGTTGTTGCTAGTATAACTTTACTCTCTAAATTAATTTAAAGGTGCTGATTAAGAAGATAAAATTATGACATGGCTGTGTGTGCAGCAAGGCAAAGGGAAAGAGATTACAAATATCAGAATGCATTATTTAAATGAAATAACCAGGAAAGAAGTAGCGACCAATTTAAATGTTGTGATCCCTGCTATGTCTCATTTCCTAAAACCAGGATATTCTGTCTGCTGTAACAGCTGGGTTTTTTTTTTTTATTTTCTTTGCTCAATGCAAAGATCCTATAGCTGCTTTTGATTTTTTGTGAGGTATTGACAGGTATGTTTTAAATTTTCAATTTGCTTATTGTTTAGCATCAGCAGTTATTTTGGTTTCCACTTGAATAAGGATATCCAAAGCTCTGATTATCTTTTATAGTGTCTCCATGGTCTTTCACTTTCAAGTCTAATGTAATGAAGCAGGTCAGCTTCAAATGGTTTCATGGATTTTATGACTTTCTAGTTAGTATTAGAAAAAGAATAGTAAAGGTGGTCAGAATCTGAAGTTTGGTCTTTTTTCTCTTGTGACAAAGGGGAGGCAAAGCTTCTGTTCATGTCTTTAATTAAGTACTAAAATGTGATGTACTCAAATTCCTATAAGTTCTGGTTTTTATCTTGAAGATGTTGCTACTGAGCTACAGTGCAAGTATCACGTATGTGTGGATAAGACAGGGGAAGTTTCTCTCATAGATCCCTTTGCAAGTTCCATAAATAGCTCAGAAGGAAAAAGGAATTTGGAGCATGTTTCTTTCCACAGGATTCTGTGGAGTTGTACTTTTCCTCCTTTTTGGCATCTGCTAATTTCTGTTCACCAGGTCTTGTCCCTGTTTTGCAGCAGAATCCCTCCTTCTTCCCTTTCCTTCTAGTTATTGAGCATTCACACTCACTGCTCACTTTTACAAGGGATGGTATAAAAGAGCAGTAAGTGTGAAAAATGGCAGCAGCACTGGATAGGGGGAAGGAAGGTCATATAAGGCCAATATCTTCCGTGTCAGCCTGATGCTGGGTCTTCATGTTTTCGGTCCCACGTAATCTCTGAATGTGGATTAGCTGAGTAGCTGCTTGAACAAAAGCCTTGCTTCATAGCAGCAAGCTACTTGAGGTGTGGATCGTATCACTGAAAATAGAGAACATTTCCTATGTGAAAACACTGCAGTGAATTTGAAGACAGATGGGAAAATGGTAGAAATGAACCTTATCTTTTTTGTTGTTTGCTCTTCCCAGTGAAATTGTACTACCTTCTGAGTCCATTCTCTGTTTCAAGGGTATAAGACAACAGAGCTCCCATCTGATAGGAGTATCACCATGCTTTTTGCAGAAGGAATATTTGAGGGACATGTAGGGCCAGATTTCTGTCACTTCCTCTTCTGCTTCCTGATCATTCTCCAGGTAGGACCTGGACTTTTAAAATTTAGTTCCTATTTGGTTCAAGTGATAAAAGCTAATAAATCCTTATTTAATTTAAGGCTAGCAAAAGATCAGAAACTTGAAGAAATAACATCCTGAAGGCAAGGGCATCTTGTTCTCTTTTCATATTAAAGCAAAGCTATGAAAATTGAGGATTAACCTCAGTCTCTCAATGTTTTGAGCCTGTTATTTTCCACATTGTCTTGTGGAACTTATAGCTGCTTTTACTTGGATTTCACAAACTAAAAAAAAAAATTGCTGTTTTGCTTAAGCAATCTTACTTTGTAGTTCTTTGCCATTTCCTAAATAAATGAGATGAATGGCAAAAGAGAAATTTTGGATTCTAGCTGGTATTTTATCATGTGGGATTGAGGTTATATGTGCTATTCTGTCCTTGCTACTATTCAATTATCAGCACGTTGCATGTTTAAAATCACAGATGTTGTAGTTGCCATGTGTGTAAGACTGGTTTCTCACTTGGAGTCAAACAGAAAAGCTAGCTTCACTGATGCCTGAACACAGAGTAAAAAGTGATGATAATGTCCTAATTAGTGAGCCAAAATTATTCTATTGACTGAGATCAGCAAGATCCATTTTTTCCAAGGTACTAAATTTTCCCAAAGAGAAATCTGTGATCTTTCTTTTTTGTTGTTGTTGTTTGTTTTGTTTTTATTTTTCAATCAGGAGTTACTAGAGTTCTCTGTGTTTTTTTCGTTGTGCCTTTGCAGATAATTACTGTGTAATATTATGATGATGGGACAAATTGCAAACTTAAGAGAATAAACAAATTACTTCCATGTCATAAGCATTGTCTTTACGAGAACGAGTTGCAGTACCAGTTTCTGAAGTTAGGCTGTTTACTTAAGTGTATTTGAAATGAAGACAGAATTTGATTCTTTGCTAGCAACAAGCACAACTTCAGCAAAAGTGTCATCAGCATTCACACTTTAATAGGACTTTGAAGAGGTTTCAAGAATCTTGAACCATTGAATCTTGGCTTATCTTGAACAATTAACAGAGGGAAGTGGTTATAAAAAACAATGAACACAGAAACCATTTCTGTTTTCTTACTCCATTTTAAGCAAATGCTCTATGTTCTATTTTTTTATTCATGATCTGTGGTACAAACTAAAGCTTTCCATCAATGGCAATGCAAAGCTTGGTTCACATCAAAATGTCTGAGATCTCAGTGATGATGTAGGATGACAAATTCCTGTCCTATATAATCTAAAATTGTACTTGCTTAAGGGACCGAAAACATAAAGGTCTACCCCAAAAGAACAGAAAAGATGGATACTGTGGGTTTTTTGGTGGGTTTGTTGTGTTGAAAAAAACAACTTTTCTCTTTGGTAGTACTACTATTAGCAGTAAACTACCGTTTTCCTAGCCAGGCAGCAGGTGCCTCACTCTTTTCAGTTGCTTACAAATGTGTAGGAAAAACCCCACAACATTCTGGTCTCACAAGACTCTGCATCCAGGGCTCAAGCAGATGGGCCAGAAGATGTGAGTGAGAGAATGAACAACATAAAAATGAATGAAGCACCGTCAGCGGCACTGCTTGCCTCGAGTGCTACAGTAGGCATGGCAAGATACTGTAGTCATAAAATAAAAAAAAATTTTCTTGGAGGTGGATGGTTTCACTTCTTGTGAATGATACAAAAGACTGACCTAACCAAAACACTCCTTTGATGTCACACAGATGGTTCTTTTCAGAATGGGTCTCAAAGACTTAAATTGCCTGGAACTATGGTTTATTTACACTCCTATTTGTTCTTCAGTACATGTGAAGGGTTTTTTATTGTGACTGTCACCTGTAAGGGGTGGATTTTCAATGAGTGACAGCTGTTACTTGATCTAGCTATCTGGCAGTTTAAAGCATGAAAAAAGAGCATTTTTCAATACCGTTTAAAACAACAAATATTCTATTGATTTGGAGCACTAGAAAATGACCCGTCTGGACAGCACGAGCCAACATATTAGAAATTTGTTAGAGGTCCGACTGCCAAATCAATACGTTAAAATTCTTAGTGTCAGACCAGATAATCTGGTTTAGGTTAGATCAAGTTCATTAACAGGAAGAGGTAAAGTTAATTGGCTTTTCAAGTTGGAGTTTTCTTCTTCCGTGTAAGTGTTAGATGTGCTGGGTACTAACTAAACATTTTTGTAGTGCTGTTCTTCTCTTTATGGCCTGGAAGGAGCCTGCCTCTCTCTTTTCTGCTCTTCTAAGGCAAAAGAACAGTCAGTTGCTATGCTCTTCTCACTGTATTTTCTAATCTATGTGTTTCTAGTGTTTTAACACACAGAAATCCCCTGCCAAAGATTTGTTGCTGTCCTTTCTGGCAGTGGTAACGTGGATTGTTTTTTTTCCCCTCCATGCTCAGGTTTTCTGGATTTTTGGTGTTTATATGTTCCTGTAAAGGGATCTATATAAACAGTAGATGGGTGGTTTGAGAGGTTTCTTAGCCAGTTTTGTGTCTCTCTCTCTTTTTTTTTTTTTTTTTTTTTTTTTTTTATTCCCTCTCTTGGGCAGAAAAAGGGAATTCTTGCTTCTGGCCCTTGAAACTTTGCAGGCCCATATGGCTGTAACAGGCAGGCCTGCGGTATCCCCAGCACCTCAAGGTGCTAACTTATACTGTGAAGCGGGGATGAAAGGCTACCTTAGAAATGATGGCAAGGCCAGCTAAGTGCTTTTCACCGAGAGACAAAAAATAATAAGGAATGTAAGAAGGTTTGAACATGAATGATTAATGAGAGAGAAAAGCTTTCCTGAAAAGTAATGGGAGATGATGCAGTCCTATAGCCCCACGTGTTCATTCAGAAAAGTAATAATGCAACCCACAAAGCATTACCACAGCCTATAGCAGAAATCTACATCATTCCTAAAAATCCTATATTTCAAATCTCCGGTGACTCCGGGAGGAGAGACTGGTCCTGCCACAGTGTGGCACTGGGGTGACAGGCCCCGGCGGCCTCCCTGACCTGTTGCACTGATGTGCTGCGGCGAGCCATGGCCTAGCAACAAGCCCTGGGAGTGAAGAGGAAGCTCCCTAAGAGTTGGGTGAAATGTTTGTGTCTTAAGCTTGAGGCCAGGTCCTGAGCAACACTGAAGGCTGCCATCTTGTCTTTTCTTGCCATTTGGCAATAACGAACAAGATACCGCTCTGGAAGGAACTCTGGGGGGAGTAGCGAAGGGAAAATATTTGGAGGGAAGTGTTTTTCAGGTGTGTAGTGGTCATCTTGTGTGTCTGATACCTTTTAAAAATTATATGTAGGCTTATAAAATTATTTATTTTTTCTACATTGCCGTAGCTTACAGGATGACTGCAAACCCACTACTACTTAGACCAGATAATGTTTAGAGATGTTGTAGATGGGCCTGCGGGATCCTGAGTGAATGCTACCAATGTATTTTGGGACAGAAGGAAAAGTATCAGTTTTATTCATGAGGCAGATGAATGTATCTAGAAGCTCTGTAATAAATGTCACTTTTGTTATTATATTTTGTTAAAGACCACAGATCTAAGTTTTGCTAGATCCCAGACCACAACCTGAAAGGGAAGCATGAATGCCCTGGAAATACATGTTTTTCCATTTAGTCAACAGTCACTTTCAGGGAAGATTCTCTTCACTCACTTAATATGCAAGTTAGGTCAGTGAACCCTGCAGGAATATCAAGACAAAATTTCATGTGAAACAAAATTTAGGGATGGAAGAATTTTTTATATAAGACTTTTTATTTATCACTTTCTTATTCACACAACAGCAAGACACACTTTGTTTCAGATTACAGATGAGGTAAATAAATAAAGATAAAAGATTTATTCTAAAAATGGTTTTAGGGGAGCAGTATATGGAGTACTAAAATATAAACAGCATGCACTTCAGACATTTAAAATTGCTGATATTTTGCGGTTGATAGCAGCAGTACAGCCAGGCCTACAGGCTTTTTCTCTGCCTTGTCACTGACAACTGTGATAAGATACCCTCAGGTTTAATCCCTGAGATTTAATTCAGAGAACAGGAGTCCTGTTTACCTCTTTATATATCACAGTTTCTTGCTTTATAAGTGCAGAAAGAATTAAGTGAGTTAGATCTGTCTCTTCTTTCAGGCGGGATTTGAGTTCTCAGAAGGTACCAATATCCCTTCAGTTTAATAGACTTCCTTTAATATCTCTAAACTTTCTGCACTATGTGACTGATAAAGAATTCTAGAATTAAATCTCCCCTAGTGTAGGAATGCAAATGTATACTTGCAATGACATTCAGATGTGTTGAGGTCTTCTATATTTCACTTTTTTTTTTTTGAAGCTTCTTATTATATTGTGGCCTTATTCCAATATTTTACTGGAAATCAGGTAATCCCTGGTAAAGGTGGATCAAATGATCATAAAAATGTTTATCCTATGTTGTCTGTTTTAAAGAAAATAATAAACATAAACCACTTTGCATTTGCAAAATCTCTCTTGCAAAGAGAGAAGCTGAATTTAAACCTTGAGTGGATTGTCGAGGCCAGCACTGCAGGCTGCATACAGCTTCCAGGGGCAGAAGAGAATGGCAAGTAGCTGAGTAGGCAGGAGAACGGCATAGTATGCCTGGAAAATAACCACATCTAATTTCTATTGCTCCTTGCTTCATTAGGCTCTGAAAGTTTGACTTTTTTT
>VXBL01001518.1:340571-382745 GCA_013400195.1 Aramus guarauna | reverse complement strand
ACTGTGTTATATTTCCTCCTCTTCTTGTTCCTTTTCCTATATTCCAGAGGCACAAATGTTAGGACTTTGTTCAGTAAAAATAAACTATTACCTTTAAATTTTTTCTGTCTGAAACGGAAAAAAACCCAACCAAACCTGTTAGAAATGAGAAGGAGGAACAGCACAAGGTTAATTGAGCGTAGCATTAGAAAGGTTTAATTTATTCCAGTAGCTGGACCTGAGTGCAGTGACAGATGATGTGTGCTTGAGGAATCTGGCTCCAAAGAAAGTGAATGAGAACTTGTCATGCTTTTCTAAAAGAAGGAAAAAAAAAAAAATTTCTTCTTTCATGATATATCCCAGTCAATTATATAACGTCTGCACCTTGTTTTGTATTATACTCTTTTAACTTTAAATGAAGCTATAATTTAGTGTGAAACTATTCTCACACGCTTAAGAAGAAATCTTTGAGACCTTCCAGTGATGTAAAGCATATATAACGTAGTCTGAAAATCTAATCATGTTTTGGCAAGAGCTGTATGGTTACTATTCACTGTGATGAACAAAATCTGAATTACTTACAAGGTTTCAAATAGTTAAATCCATCCTAAATGCATCTCCATGGAATAACAGGGAAGAATATTCACTCATTTATAGATTAGATTTTGTAGTTTTATAGCTTGTACATAGAAGCCAGGCAATTTGCTCATTTCCAAGTTTGAGCTGACTTTTTATTTCCAGTAAATATGAATTTGTAACAAATAAGAACATAGGAATTTTTTGAGGGTTATGGTAGTGGGGAAGACATAGGAGTAGGCTGTGAAAATTTCTGCTTTCAAACAGATGCTCTTACCCTTGTAAAAAAAAAAAAAAAAAAATCAAGGGGGACGTGTGTGTGTAGTTTTGGGGTTGTGGGTTTTTGGTTTTTTTTTTNGGTTTGGGGTTTTTTGTTTTTTTTTTTTTTTTTTTTTGCTTGTTAACCCTAAGTGACCTGAGGCTTTAATGAATTGCTTGGAAGGGATCAAAATATGTCAGTCTTCCAGAAAATACACACAATGTTTACAAGTGGATGAACACTGGGAAGTACCTATCTACAGTGCCCCGGAATATAATTTGTTTTGCCCTTCGCTGCTCAGTCAGAAGTTAAGTCAATACTTTAAGGCAGAGTTCTATTGCTTTGGCTGATTAAGCTTTCTTAGTGCTTCAGAAGTAATTGCACTCTTCACATAAACTCAAATCTAATGATTCTTTTAATCTAAGGAATCCAGATTTTTTTTCTTTTTTTCTTTTCCATTCCGGGTGTATAACTTAGGCATGAGTATGTTATACTATCTTTTATACTTCTATGGCACTTCAGAACCTGTTGTTCATACCAGGATCAAAGCTCAAGACCCATCTGAGTTTCCAGTGTACTTTTACATTTTGTTCTTTATATGTTTTAGATGAGTTTGGGTTTCCTAGGGCTCCATAACCTTGATTTGCTGATGGTAGCACAAATGCATCAATTGGCACCAGGACTTAATAATCTTTATATGACTGTCTGTAGTCTTTGCTTTTTATACATGTCTTCTCTCAGCCTTCTGTACAGGAATAATTTCTGTTTGTTTAATGTGTGGATACCATAGTTATTTCTGTATGGTATGAAAACTCTGATAAGAAAGATGATGTGATTTGCTATTAATTTCATATTGAGTAAATCAGCTCTGCAGAACAATAACTCAGACCAAATAGCTCAGAAGTGTAGTGGATAAAGTCAGCTTGGGACATGTTTGATCTGCATCTGAACCCAGGCATGTTTTTCTCAGGCACTTACCAAACAGTACAGATCAGGTACCATGAAGCTTGTTTAAACAAACACCTAACTGAGGCACCCGATAAGCTAACACCTGTAAATCCTGACTGTTCAGAGAAATTGCTTAAGCAAATACAAGCACCCTGTTTGGTGAATACCTATAACTTACATCTACTTCAAGATGAAAGCAAAGATTCGTCGATCAAATACACAGGATTGCCAGCTTGCCATCTGGAGGGAAGTCAGACTCATATTTGCTTTAGTGCTAACAGGTATAAATCCATGAACTTTGATGCAGTTGTGGTTTTTCACACTGAAGCATGCTGGGAAGACACCTTGATCTCATAAGTCTGAGTAATATTAGGGTTCTGTAAAGAGTGCAGGGCAGATAAGATAAAGTAGGAAAAGTCTCTAAATGGAGTTTATATTGGGGGCAGAATTTGGCAAGATTGCTGTGAAAGAAAATAATCTGAAGAAATTCTTTTATGCATTGCAGGTAATCTTTCCGTTTAGGGGGTTTGAAAAAAACAAACGCAACTAACCATGTAAAACATTTTCTCATGTTTTTGTGGTCAGATAAACAAAACTTGCAAAAACAGCTGCTTGAAAACCTCTGGCTTCAGTGAAGTCTCAATAACTCTGTAATTTTAAACAAAATCCAATATGTTAAAATTTGATGGGTTTATTTTTGAAAATAACCTTTAGTAGTCCAACCAGCTCAGCTTGTTAAAATATCTCAATTGTTTCAACTCTCCACTCTAGGCAATATATCTTATGATGGCAGGAAAAATAGGACAGAAAGCTAGTAAAACTGTAAAAGTATTAAGTTAGTAAAACTTAAAGGGAAAGAGAAAAATTATGGGGTGTATGAGGAAGCATGATTAGAGAGACAAGAGAGAAGAAAGATGAAAAATATATGGAGGGTGAGTGGAGAGAAAGGGAAGTGGCATATATGGTGTGTGATGAGAATATATGCTAGAGGCGACCCTCCATCATTCCATCGCAGATGAAGCTCTGTCTGAAGAGGTAGAAAACATAACTTCATATTTTGAATGGTAGAAAACATAACTTCATATTTTGAATGGATCACCTTCTATGTGTCTTCCTATTCATGAGACCTTATTTATTTCTTGATAATTTAGTAAGGGGAAAAAAATGTAATTTTACGTCTACTGGTCATTTACTCGAAGATTCCTTTTTCTTGTAATGGTTTTGCACAGCATATCAGAGCCGCTCTTGTATCTAGTCCAACTCTATTTTTCCTGGGTTCCCTAGTTCCTCTTATCCTTGTGAATTAATTTTTTTTTTCTCGTCTTATGCATTTTCATCTAACTGTGGGATAAAAGCATGCAAAATGGTAAGGTCAGTCTTATTAAAAGCAAGGAAAAGGGAGGAGAATAACAATAGACAGATATTTCCAAAGTAGAATGGGAATTAATACTTTTTTCTAAGATTTACAGATGACTTTCACATAAAATGAGTTCATCTATGTCACTGCTCAAAATGAGTGAACATGCAGACACGCACACCACTAAGCTTTTCCTCCACTGCCTGCCTACCGTTAGAGCCATGTGATAAGAAAAGTTACAGACTTGACAGGAAGTAATTTCTTTCCTTATTCCTGTGGTCTTCTACATGTTGTTGTTGTATTTTGGAAAGGTTGTTTATCAGTAACTGATGGTCGGAAAAATGTATTTGGACAGAGATGAAAACTATACCTTTATTTTCTGTTTAGTTGGTTTAAAATTAGCATAAAGACACTCTGAAGAATAGTAAAGTGCATCCCTTTGCATGTGAAGCTGGAAATGGAGAACTTATACCGACTTTTGTCCTGATGGTTTTGAACAGAACTGGCATCTTCCCATGGAAGCTGAAAATTCTGCATCTTTCCTACCCTTTTAACTCCTTATACTTAACTAAAAGTATCTTCACTCTGACACTGACAACCTTGCCGTGGTTCTACTTACCTTAATGTCATCTTGTACATCTGTGTATACATTTATGATATTGTCTGGATTCTTTAGGGGGTTTTTTGTCATTTTTTTAATACTTTTTCTCAAAGTTCTGGGAAGATAACATTTAACATTCTGGCCTGGAAAACAGGAAAAAAAAACCCACGAAAACAAACCCAAGTGTGTGTGTGTGTGTGCGGTTTTTTCAAAGGCAAATACATGTTTACCCTGCCAGGTAACTGTATTAAAGCAGCACGGAGACTGAGCTACTGCAGTCTGCCTCCTAGCAGTTGTACTAGTTCCAGACCCAAGTTGTTTTATGGCCAGCTATCTTAATGTGGAAGCTGTGAATGTGTGACTGTACTCATTTGACCAGAAGTCTTCTCATAGCTTGAGGACTCATTTGTGACACTGTCCCATATATGAAAGTGGGCAATTGGGGCAGAGAAAAAGATGATATTTCAAGCGTTTCCCTCACTGCCAAAACAGGTGTCCAACTACATATAGGACATTTGGATTAGTTAAGGCAAAAGCAGTAAATTATTGCTTTCCAAAAGCAAAGTGGTGTTTAATTTGTAGATAGTTCTCTATGCATAAAGCCAATTGGCTTGATGGCTTCAGTTCAAAAGTCTGGCAGGAATTTAGCCCTGTTGTATGTGATTGGTGGTCTTTAATACTTTTCAGATAAGGTTGCTGATTAGGATAACTCTGTTAAATACTCTTTCTCTGACATCAATATAAATCTGCCAGCCAGCCAAGCTAAAAACAGAAGCATAGTATGCTCTCTCATTTCAAGTCAGTGCTTGCTTTCTGGTAGCAACTTCTTTTGATTGCTTCCACTATCAGTGTTGTTAGATATTGTGTCACTGTCTTTGCCTAAACATCTGTATTAATTCAAAAAGCCAAGAGATCATAAAACACTTTATTGACATTTCATAGTCCTTCCTGCTTCTTCATCTGACAGTAAACTGTGAATGTGTAGAGAGGCATAAGCCCTTACTCTAAAAAGAACAGCCTGATGATCTACACGATTGTTTAATTATCCATCTTGAGCTAAAAGTTTCTTTACTCTTTCAGGCAATCAAACCCCATTAAATCAGCACAAGTCCACCAGGGAAAACGTGAAGGTAGAGTTTGGAACAATTACTTCAAAAGAAAGGATGCCTGCTCTGCTGTGTCCTTCCGCCAGATGTGTTTAGTGATCTACACTGTGCACATTCACAAGCAGCTTTGTCTTCAGATACACAGAACGGTTGAGGTAGAGGGGGACCTCTGGAGATCGTCTGTTCCACCTTTAATCTTACCCACTCCCCTTGAGAAGGGCAACCTAAAGCTCTCCTGTGTTTCAGTTTGAGCCCATTGCTTCATGTCCTGTCACTGGGCACCACCGAACAGAGCCTGGCTCTGTCGTCTTTGCATCCTCCCTTCAGACATTTATATACGTCTTCTGAGCCTCCTCTTCTCTGGGCTGAACAGTCCCGGCTCTCTCAGCCTTTCCTCAAATGTGAGGTGCTCCAGTGCCTTAATCATCTTCATGGCACCTTCCTCTCTCCAGAAGGCCTGTGTCTCTCTCGTACAGGCAAGCCCAGCGCTGGACACAGCGTTCCAGGCGTGGCCTCGCCAGTGCCTCACCTCCTGCCATGTGCTGACAATGTTCTGCCTGGTGTGGTTTAGGGTACTGTTAAGCCTTCCTTGCAGCAAGGGCACAACGCTCGCTCATGTTCAACTTGGTGTTTGCCAGGACCCCTAGGTGTTTTTCTGCAAGTCTGCTTTCTGGCTGGGTGGCCCCCAGCATCTCCTGGTGCCTGGGGTTGTCCCTGCCCATGTGCAGGACTTGACAAATGCACTTGTTGAACTTCATGAGGTTCCTGTCAGCCCATTTCTCCAGCCTGTCCAGGTCCTTCTGGATTGTAGCACCACCCCTTGGCGTTATCAGCCATTCTAGATATTAGTCACACCAGATACAGTTTTGTAGCATCTGCAAACTTGCTGAAGCTATGGTCTTATACAGATACATTCTTATTTTTCTCTTCTAGTATAATTCCCACAAGAAATCCGTGAGTGACTGGAATGTAAGCATATTGTGACTAGCGGTTTCCACTATAAGCAATGTTGTCTCACTCTTCTGCTCTCCCCTATCCTTGCATTTTTTCATGTCATAGTTGGTAAAGTTCAGGAAGTGTCTGTTTTAATAGCTTATTTGCAACATAGCCTGTTGTAATGATTTGCTATAACTTTTATAGCAGGTAATTTGCTTGAACTTGTCTTCAGCAAGACAAAAGAATGTGGCGAGTCCGTGTCAAGCTACATACTACCCTTTCAACCTCCTGTGAGACATGTTAAACATGAATTACCCAGAGGGGGAAAAAAAAAAGGGTGTAACAGCATAAAATATTTAAAAGCATAACATCTTGATCCTGTGTCTTAAGAGCAGAGTATAAGTGCAAGGTGGCAGGAACCGAATATGTGAAACAGTTGGTGTGCTTTTTTCCTGGGAGCAATAACAAAAAAAACCAAACCACACACCCCCACACCCCCAAAAAAACCCCAAAACTAAAAAAGTCTGAAAAATTGTCCATGACCTCTTAGCATCCTAAGTAGAATTAATGCTTTTAGAAATTAAGACTGATGATAAATATTACATGATTTAAAAATGTTGTTTTCTGGAAAGTTTCTTTTATAAATATTTTCATAGAAACTTGGCCATACGTAAAATGTTTGTGTCCTTATAACGGATTTAAAATAATAATAAACCTATTTTTCTTTGAGAGTATTAGTTTGCTTTTCTAAGAGCTATACAATATATTCATAACTAGGAAAATAATGCTGTCAGACTCGGGCTGGTACTGTGACTGACAAGGGTACTTTGGGCAAGAAAAATCTTCCTTTTAAATGAAGTGGTAAATAGTTATTTATAGTCAAGTTTCTGGCAGCACATGTTTTCGGTATTCTAGTTAAAAGAAGCACTCTTGAACTGCTCAGTCAGACATCACTTGAGCCTTATGTTTGATGAAAATGTAAGTTTCCTCCAGACATTAAAATTCTGTAGCATTAAGTGTATAATTAATGCTGAAGTTCTCCAAGCTAGGCTTATACTACTATTTTGATGAGAGTTACTCTGCTTATAATACTTATGCTGAAGTTGTTTGAAGGCTTCTCATGCAGAAAGTTCCTGGAAGAGCTTTTTAGAAATGCCGAGTATGATTTTCAAGTGTGACAGTCACAATCGTTACACCTCTTTTTAAACCTCCAGTGGTACTACAGAAGAGGAACAGAACTGTGGAAATGGCACAATGACCATTGAGTGCGTTGAGTTTAGGCCCACTGACATCTGGTCGCTTTGGCTAACAGGGCGGAAGAAATGCAACCACCTTTCTCACTCACAATAAAATGCTGGCTGCAGATCATGGAACGTTGTATTGTGAAAAGCAGCAAATACCAACATAATTCTTGAAATAACTCAGCAAACGGTATGATTTTTCTCTGTATGTTCTCTTCTATGGCCAGTTTTGCTTTCCTGAACACAGTATGATATACTGTTAATATTGTCACTAATTGCCAGTCTGAGCAGGACCTCTTGTTACAAAATGGGAGGAAAGAAATAAAAGCAAAGACAAAATACATTTTCTTTAAAGATCATGTAATCAGTTGTGGCACAGGATCTCAGATGAGTCCTTCAGGAGGCCAACATAAAGGTGGTATCATTTCTGGAAATGCCAGAATCCCTTTTATGTTTACTTTTTCCTCCTTTTTGACCACTGTTCTTTCAAATACATTTTCTGTTAGCTGATGTTTCTCCTCTGCATGATTTCAGTTCCTGGTAGTTTACTGTGTGATCTCATAGCTACAGCTGAATAAGCTTTAAAAATGTTACCTTGCCTTTAACTTCTGATTATATCTTTCAAAAGTTCCATTAAGTTCCAATTTAAAAGAAGAAAAACATACGGGGGTGGAGGAATAAGCAAAAGTCTATATAAAAACACTGTTGGAAGTTCCAGAAGGCAGCGGAGCAAGCTCCTAATTTGAATTGCTAGCATGTAGAGTACATGTTTGCAGAAAACAAAAATAATCAGTTATTGTGCATAGGATTCTGTGAGTTGTAGAAAAGATGGTATTCTACCATGCATTGCAGGCTGTGGAGCATGCAAACTCCTCCCGGGCTGGGAGACACGGGGCAACTATGCTTGGTGGCTCTGAACCTGCTGAGGAGGAGGCAGTGTCACCTGTTAGACTGTCAGTAACTTCTTCTGGACAACAGCTGGCTCCCAAGTCCTTAACTTCAAGGCCAGTAGGTATTAATGGTATTTAAATAGGACCAATAATGCTTCTTTTTCTCCCTAAAATGTTGATAAATGGAATTGCCTTAAAATATTGTCCATGAAGCATTCTGCTGTTGTTGCTTGCAGTGCTAGTGAATATTACGCAGAACACCAATGATTGAATTCAGGCAGGCTGAATTAAAAACAACGCTGTTTTGAAGAGGTTTTTTTTGACCTGTGTAATTGCACTGATTGAATTTGCCCCAAACCAGTTGTACCTGTAGGAATAAGAGTCAGTGACCAAAGTGACAGGGTGACTTGGGAAGCAGGAGAGTTTCTTGAACTTTACAGCCTCATTGCTTGTAAAAGTAGCTCCTGTTCATCTGCTTAGTTATACCGATGCCAGTAGTGGAAATTACTGTTTCCAGGACTGGACTTTGGGTTGCGTATTTTTCTGTCTTTTTTTAATGTCAAGTGTTACTGCTCTTTCAGACCCTCATCAGGAAAAGTCCTGACAGTCAGTTCTAATAAAACATTTCTGGTTTAACTTGACACATTTGATGTCAAGAAGATTAAGTATGAAATGGCCTGAGAATTAAGAGAGGTTTTCCTGCTTTGCACTGTTTTTTTCCTCTGAGACCACGGTGGGAAGCTACCTGTTTTCATTCACATCTCTTGATCACAAGGGAAATCACTAATGGCAGAGGTAGTTCAGAGATTTTGAAAATGTGAGTGACAAATCCAGCTAAGACAAGAATTTATCATTTTTTTTGTCTTACTATTTTTGAAGCATGGAATAGTGTTAAGAGTAAGTTATGGTATTGTTAATGCTCAGTGCCTCACAGAAGCAGACTTTGCCTTCTGTCTTCACAAATATTTACAGATGCACAAAATACACCTAAACCTTCATTGCAGTTTTTGACAAAAGTACAACCATATATCTCTGTTTTCAATGTATTTTAAAGTTATATAACAAAACCATAGAGAAGACAAAAGCACAAATCTTTACTGTAAAGGATAAGACATGGAAATGGGAACTGGGAGATGGAAATTGTTTCTGACTGTGCCATGGATCTCTTGTGTAATCCTGGGCAAATTACCTGGCTCCCTACACAGAACAGAGATTTAAATTTATAGGTAAATAGTTTTCTAAATCTAGTAAATAATCTCTTCATGCCTCTGGCCTTATTCTGAAATGGAAATACTAGTTATCCTTTTGCTCATCGGATAGTTGGAATACTCTTGTGATAGGCTGTATGGAAGTCTCTACATGCACTCCTTAAAATCAAGAGTACTCCTGGAAATACAGAAGAATTGCAAAATCAGTGTCTCTATCCACCTTAAGTTTTATGCCAACTTCCCCCCCAGCCCCCCGCCTTTCAGGGGCTCACTGCTGCAATGAATGGAGCTTTCTAGGGAATGCAGCTGTTCAGTCCTGGAATTAATATGTAAATGTGCTTCTCTTGTTGAAGCAGGGGAGGAAGATGGAACATAGCTGTATTTTCTCTAATCAACATACTCTCTTTTTCATCTGGAACTACAACAAAGCTGACTGTCAACCACACAAATAATAGAATATTTATTTTTGTAGAAATAAACACATCTAGAAGCATACTTTTCTTGAAAGCTTTTACTGACCAACCCAAACAATATTTTACTTCAATGAAAATATATATATTTAGAACTATTCACACACAAATCTCTCATGTTTTTTCAGTAAAACAAATAGAATGAACTGAGTATGTTGACAGAATGCTAACTTCAGCTGCAGAAGTATAGTGCAGAACCGCAAATGTAATCACCACTGCATTTCCACAAAATGCAAATTCATATATTGGAACCATCCCTATTGTAAAAGTCCAGTTTTGCCTTCAGATTCACTGGTGTAAGGGTCTTCCAAAATCAGCTCAAGTCTGATTTTTTTTTTTTTTTTTTTTTGCCTGATTCTCCACAGGACAAAGAGTAAAAATGCTACCCAATAGGAATAATGAGATTTTTACAGTTTGCTCGGCACAAATGTATTTCAACAAACAAAGTTTGAGATGGTAGAAAATCAGACGTGCTGTCTTTAATTCACCCATATAAATAGAAAACAGTTCAGGACTCTAGATATCAAGGGTCACTAAATGAGCTATGCAGAGAGGATCAGTGGTTTGCTACAGAGTTTTAGTAGAGCAGAAGAAATGCTGCAAGTTGTTGTTTTGAAGATTGCTTTTGATATGGAATAATATGCACTTAGATTGAAAAAATATATGTTCTGAAACTAGTGTGTGACAGGCCTTGTATGCCTTTTTACTGATACTTATTTTAGTTTCTTCCCTTTTAACCCAGCAGACACATCTTTACATTAGTCTGTGATTTCTTTGGACACTTTGAAGCACCAGTAAAATACAACTTGAGCAAAGAACACAGGACAGGGTTAAAGCTAAAAGCAATATCCTAAAGTCAAAACCAAGAACTTGAAGTCAATAAAGCAAGCTATTGGAAAACAATGTAAGGATTGAGGCTGGAATTGCAGGGTGGGCTGACCTAAGGCAACTTAATCGATATCTTGGCTGCTGAGTTGAGAATAAACAGAACTACTTGTACGTGAAGAAGAAAAACATGACAATGGAACTTTAACTTTTAAGAAGATATATCTAAGCTATGTAACCTTTGCATTGAAATAGTATGTTAAGTGCAAACTGGCTGAGTCCTAAATAACTGAACGCATTAGTAAATGTGAACTGTAAGCAGTATTTGGAAATTTTTGTAAAATTGAAGGACAAAAGTACTCCTATAATTGTCAAGACACCCTTCAATTGAAGAGATAAAAACACCCAATATATCAATCAGCATGCTGTGTACAGCATGAATTAAATTACATGAGATGTAGCAGACAAATTTATTAGACTTAAAATTCCTGTCTTTGATTATGTCCTTTTAGAGGTTTTTCACTAAAAACTTTAGATAGTGGGAACACATTAAGTGATTCCTTCTTTCTCCTTGTAGAAGTGTTGTACAAAGAAATGTGTCAGGGACAAAGAAGAAAGATGAAACAACAACAACAAAAAAAAAACAAACAAAAAAAAATTGAAGATGCTTGTAAGGTAGTAGGATACTAAGATAAAATTCAAAGGAACTTCTTGAACTGCATTCCCTGTCTCTTCAAGATCATAATATTCCCACTTCAATTCTTGATTCATTTTTGTGAACTATGTCACCCTTGTAAGATGTGGCACTTGTGGCTATTGCTGTCTAGTTTATGGGCTATTCAATTACCTTTACCTTGTTCTTAAATATGTGCTGAGAAGTTAATCTACAGTTTGTTGGAACATTAATTACACTCTTCTGTAAATCCATGGGATTCTGGCCTATTTACACCTCCTGCAAAGTACTGTCTGCAGTTTGATACTGATCACTGAAATGGAGTAAATACACAAAAGGTGGATGATATCATTGTCTCTCATAGAGCAGAGCACTCTTTAAAAAAAACAAACCAAAAAAAACCCCACAACCCAAAACCAAACAAAAACCCAACCAAATAAAAAAAACCAAAACCTTAGCTCTTTAACTTGTGTGACTGGCTCAAAGTAGAATTTTCTTGACAAGCAGACCCAACCATGAGTGTGAAATCTGTCCACACGTTCAGTGGTTAAAGTTCACTTTCTTTTTCTAGGCACTAAATCAAACCACTTTACAAAACCTCAGTTATCTGCAAAACCTTTAGCCAGTCAAGGTCTTTCTCCAGATAGTTGCCACCAGGTAGTCTCAGATGCAATCTCTAACTTGTCTTCTAAAGTTATAAAACAGCTCCTTTTTAAATTGGATGGCTTTTATATATTTAATCAGACTGGATGTCTCTAACTTACATGAAAATTGGTGACAGTGAGGGTGATGATAAGGCTTCACCAGTTAAATCTTTCATGATACAAGCATGCCACTTGTAATACTATTTAATGTTTTAGATGAAGGACAGTGAAATCCTTGGGAGAAATCTCTCTCAGGGTCTCATCTCGCTCCTCTGCCTGTTCCCAGTCAGCCAGCTCTCTGTGCACATAGCAGCAGCAGTCAGCACTCAAACTGCCTTCCCTCACATGTTGGTTCCCAGGGAACTGAGCCCCCTATGAATCCAAAACAAGTAAGAGTGGTATTATTTTTGTAGGAAGAAAAGGGATTTGCATGAAGGACTGAGGAAGAAAGAGGAGCACCAGTAGACAGGAGGACAAGACGTGTCCAGCCCTTTCCCTTTCTCTACCCTTGCTGGAGTGAAGATCTTGTGCGTGCTATGCAGGATAGGGCTGTGCCAGGCCAGATTGCTTTGAGGGATACCAAGCCAGACTAGTGTTGGGAATGCTGTGCTGCTGTCTAAAAGTGTTGGCATTGCTGGGTAAAGGTATGTTTAGAAATACAGTGTGGCTGTGGAGTTTCCAGGTGCCTGTGTGTTTAATATTCTGTAAACTTCTGCTGTTATGGTGGTTCCAGGTGTTTAGTCATCTTTTTGAAGAAGGCAGCACTGGGATAAATTCTGCTCTTAGCTTTACATAATTTCTATTAACCGAAATGAAAATTACATATTTGAACATGATGGTGAAATGGTCTTACAATGTGGATTTTTTTTTTCTATAGAGTGCTGAGGATTCTTCCTCTACACTTTCCTTGTTTCCTCTCCTTCCAATCCATTGATTTTAAAATATTTTACTATTATATGTGAAATATAAATGATCTAGTATTAGAATTGTAGTTGAACTTTGAAACTATACAATTTTAGTTGGCATGACTTTTAACCAACATATCCTTTATTCAGTTAATGGTTGAAGTATTTCGGAAGGGCAGAAACACTAGATATGGTGTGTTTGAGACAGATTGTCTTTCCTGGAGACAGGAATCATCTTCCATACTGGTTACTTCTACAACTTCAAATCCTTCCCATGTCAGTGATAGGTTGTTAGTACCCAGTTGGAATATCTGGAACAGATGGTAGTAAATAAGTGCCAAATTAATTTTTCACCAAAACCTTGTATTGAATTTAGAATCTTCAGCAATCTCAACAGGGAATGCAATTTGTCTTTGCTAAGTTGTGCTTGCTTAACAAGCTGTCAGCCTCTTTGTTTCCTGGGTTCACTCTGAATAAATAGCAGAATATCAAAATACCATCAGATTCTCATCTTCGCTACAGCTCCTTTATCTCTAGCTTTTGCGTTATCTTTGATGTGACCATTGAAATCATATATTTATTCACAAATAAGGAGGTTCAGACAAGCATCTGAACTTATGGATTCCTGAAACTCTGAATAAATCTTCATCACTGAAAAGAACTGCCACAATCTTCTCATCAGGCAGCTGTAGTTCCTGCCACTGTGTGTTTTTTTTTTCTTACATCTTTCATTGTAATACCTCGGTGCCTCATACATTGAGGTGAATTTGTCTTGTCAACATCTGTGTCATACAGTGAGGGTTTCTCATCTGTATTTGATAGATATAGAAGTGGAGGGACAGTTTGTCTTGATGTTTTGCAGTCCAAAGTTTGCAAGAGGAAAACTACGTACTTCTAACTCAAAGCCAGAAATTTGATTATTAGAAGTCTAGAAAGCATATCACTGTGGGCTCCAGAAGTGACAACCTAATATTGATGGACTTAATCTGAATTGGGTTCAGTGCTATTCTCTGGATGAATTCAAGTTGGTCATGCCCACCAGGAAAGGGAGGAGCATTTGTTGGTCCCTGATAGTAACATGATACCATGATGTTTTCCAGCTGTACAAAGTGTTTCATGATGGATATCAACTCACAGTACCAACCGTTCATTGCAGTGAACATTCTTTCCTAAGTCCTGTTTGCAGATTCGGTCCTGTGTTATTTGTCCTGCTGACTGCTAATAGTGGTTTGTACAGGTTTTATGCAGAAATTTCCTGGGACAGCTTTTTGTATACACATATACATATACGTATGTGTATAAACATCAATATCTGTAACTCTACGTACATATATATGTATATGCTTGCATATTTTGATTAATGATGGCTGAATGATACATTGCTTGGGGTTTGTTCCTTTGCCTATTCTTAGAGAAGTGAGATCCCTGTGAAATGAGTTTGTCCTGAGAAACTTGTCTATGAATGGAAGTCAAGCAACTTCTCAGGATGTACATACAGAAAGCAGCACCTAATTACTGGAACATTTATATATGCTGAACAACAAAAAGAACCTTTCAGTTCTGTGCAAAATTTGTATTTAGAAGATAAATATTCAGCCCTGTTGTCTACAGTACAAGAACTATATAGACAAAATAATAATTAGTCTGTCGGGAAACTATTCTGGCTCAGTTACAGTTGTTACGCAAGTGTCTAACTGTACAGTAAGTTGGTGGAATGCATCAGAAGCAATTACACTGGAAATGGTGCTGTGCAGAAAGAAGTTAATGTTGATGTGAATGCTAAATTAGGTCCAAACAAAGAATGTTCAAACTTGTCTTCAAGAACCTCTTGAGCTCTGATCCTCTGGGAAATGAAATGATCTTTCATGGCAGAAACTCAGATACAGGGGCACTCAGAACATGAGCAGAAAGCAGTGGAAATTGCACTGATGAGGTGCTGTCACTCCTGCTGTAGACCCAGAGAAACTCTGTAAAGAAAACTAGGGATGGAGCTTCTTGGGCAGTCTTGCTGCAAGCTGAATCTGCTCTATCCTTCCCCCTCTGGAGTTCCCATCTGTAATAAACTAGGTGGGACAGCTTTCAATTCTGTAAGCATAGCCAACCAAGTTGGCTTGTGGTTAAATTATTTACGCTCAGAGCTGCATGCGAGGTTGCGTGAGCAATGTGTTGTCTTTAATAAAACCTGGATTTGGGGATGGGAGAGGGAAAGAACCTTGACTAGTCAAATAGGATTTTTTTCTTTTTGAGTGTGATCTGTTATAAATTGAGTCTGAGTGGGGGCAAAGGGGGAGGGGAAGTGAAAAATAAAGCAGGTTTAAAAGGATGTTGAAAAGCCAGTTTTACATATTGTTTGCCAAACCCAGGGCAGCTGGGAGGATGATGTGGCACTGACTGAAATGCTTACATAATCAACATGGAAGGAATTTTAAGGATTTCTTAGACACTTTGGAATTTACAGATGAAATGATGCATTATTACTTTTGTCAAGAATTTTTTTTTAAAAAGTATCAAAGGCTGGTTTTACTTTTTGCTGAGTGATACATGGATTTATTTACTATGTCATCCCTTTCCTTAATACACTGTTAAGGAATTTACAGACCTGTGCTTAAACAAAATTTGATAAAAAATTAATATAAACCCCCCCATCAAAGATCTTGTTAATTGAGAGCTAAGGTTGTTTAATGCGTTTCCTGTCAAAGTAGTCAGTAATGAGTTAAAATTAACAGGCTGGCAGCTCCAGCTTGTTTTGTTTGAAATATTTTGTGATACTGGCTAAGACTTGATGCTGTACCTGCACAGAGGAAGTATTCCTTTTTATCCTATACTACCTAGGTGATCAGAGCTGACAAGGAAAACAAGAGGCAGAGAGCAGTTAATATGGACCTCTAGGAAGACTTGCTTCCTTTTTATCATCGGTGTCAATGGCTAATACAGTTGAGTTACCTATTTCTTTGACAAACTTATATTCATGTTAATGTACATGAGATACTCCCTTAAATATCTCCATCTTGGTCACACTCACATGCATAACTTTAAAGACTTCAAGTAAATAATGCTGATTTATTAACTGTCTTTTTCACTTCAAATGTCAATATAGCACTTTATCATTGCTGACAGAAATGTAAGTTCAGAGTTAAGGTTGTATGTTTTTGGGTCATTTGGGTAGATTGGAGTGCAACCTTCCTCTGTCTGGAAACAAAACCTCTCTAATTCCCCGTTTTAGACCCCCAGTTGTTAGCTGCAGAAATTCCTCCAAGAGATATAGCAATGGTCCATTATTTTTTTGCAGCACTATAGTTAGCCACCTTGTAGAATCACTTATTGGGGAAAGAAAGATTGTCTCAGTTTAAATCAGCAGTTTCAGAAATTGTGTAGAAACTAGTCTTCAACTCAAGTAGTTGTTTGGCTTAAGCATATTAAGCACTTCCAGTGGAAACCTAGAAAACATAATTTTTCAGACAGTTTTTTCCTGTCCCTGTCAAAGATATGACTCAATTAAAGATGTTTCTTGAGAGCACGCTGTACAGCTGTGGTCAAGTGGAATTAGAGGCTTTTGAGCAGTCTGAAATAAGTTATTTTACTATAGATTCAGGGTGGGCAGCATGCGTGCCTTTTGCTTCTCTAGCCATGCCAATCACAGTGTGAGAAGTAGCTTCCGTGCTTCTTTCATAATGTCACTGTGTTGCACCTGAAATTCATTGCAGAAATACTCTTCTGAACTCTGGTTTCCCAGTGGAAAGCTTAGGTCAGGCAAAGTAGCCTGGAGGCATACGTTTGCCTGATTATATTTGATGTATTCTATGTATCTTTCCTTGCTTCTAGCCTTCTCCTACTACTTTTATTCTACAAGCTTTAAGTCAGTAATCAACTTCAGCACCCACCTATTAGAGTGATTATTATTTTACAAAATATAACGTCTTACATTTGGACCTCACTGTTCCCTTTATGTAAACATAAGATGGGAAATGATTAAATTTGTACCTTGAGATAAACTGCACCATACCTATGTAGAAAGACAGCTTTAGACTTGTGTTGCTTTGACAAATTAATGCCTGTTACAAAAGAAAAAAATCCTGTCATTGAAGCCACAAAATGTACAATTATGAAACATCAGAGGCAGCCAATTCTTTCATTTCATTCTCTTTAATGAAAGGAACTGTGTACTGGAAAAAATGCTTTTGAAAAAAAGGCAAAACAACAGTTTGGGGAAAAAAAAAATCCCTAATAGTCTCTTGGGTATTTTAAAAATGTTTGAAGGTATTTTTTATTGAAAATGAAATTAAAAAATCAGAAATGCCACAGACTAAAAACACATCAGTGAGCCAAAAATAGTCTCTCAAGAAAATCTTAAGTCATTTGATGAAAATTATGTTTTGCTGATGTTTGATGTCATTGCTGAAGCCCGGTTTCCATTGTGTTTGCTTTTTTACCTTTCTCTCACCTTGGCTGCCTCCCAGTACCTCCTTCCCCCATACTTTCTGCAGAGAGCCACCTTCATCACTGCTCTCAAGCCCTCCCAGTTCTCTGCTGGCTGGGTATCAGCCACCCATGTCTGCAGATGGGAAAGGGAATGCAGATAATCGTAGAAGTCACCTGTAGTCTTTCCATTAGTGACAAGGCTGTCTCTTCTATGTCTCAGTTGTAAATTTCCATGGCACTTAGAGGAACTTCTTCTCTATGAGATCTCAGCTGTTTTAAATCAAATACGGTGGAAACTTGCTAGTGGATTCAAAAGTTAAGTTGGAGTGATGGACTTACTGGAGTGTTGTGACCTACTCTGACTAGTCCCTTTTCCATAGAACATCATCTTAAGACTAAGCAAGCAAAATATCTTGTTATTTTCTAGTTTAGAAAAATATGACTATGAATACACTTCACATTTAAAACAGATACATTTCAATATTGTAAAATTTTAGTCTTGTTGAAGTATTTCATAATCCAAAGTTCCTCATTCAATGAAAAACTATAAACCAAAGATCTGGAGGGACAAATATTTTGCAGTAAAATGTGGTATTTGTCATGTGCCTCTCAAATTTAATTAAAATTTAACTATGGAGAAATTGCTTTTGTGGGGGTTTCTTGGTAGGATGAGCAAAATAATCTAATCAAGTTATACTTTGAGCACTCTCTATTTTGCCAACTTTTGAAAATTCACTCCTTATTTTGTGTTAAACCGAATTAAACTTTATTTAAAAGCTCATTAAATCAAAAGCAGATTTTAGCATAAAGCAGTTCTCTTGCATTATCCACTGGCCCATACTGTCTCTTTACCTATTTACGCGGGGGTGGGGGGTGAAGGGGGAGGATCAAATTATAGAAGAAAAACTTGTCATCTGTTTCACCCATAAGTCATCTTAACATGGTCTGCAAGAAAAATCTGCAACTCGATTAATGAGGTATGCACTTTAAGTGAGGTGATAGAAAGTAATGCACTGGGAACCAGCCTAAATAATTCAAAACTTATCACACAGATGTTGAAAGATTATTAGAAGCCTGAAAATGCAAATAAGCATGGGCTAAATTTTTTTAAGTGCCTAAGTCAGATGCCTAACTCTCACTAATTTCAGTGGGATTTAGCTGTCTAACCTGCCTAAGTAATTTTGAAAAATAACACAAGCTGCCTGTCTGCATCACTAGGTGCCTAAACACTTTTGGAAAATTTGTCCCTGAACGTTCTTAATAAAGAAAAATGACACATCAAAATGCAAGGGTATAGTCTCAAAGTAGGATCAGAACAATGTTTCAGAAAAATCTAACCTCATCTTACAAGGGCTCATGACAGATGACACTGTTTCCTGTTTGTTGTAAGCCACAGTACACGGAATAATTGTCTGCGAAGTCTATTCTAATGCCCCAAATGAATCTTATATCTGTCCTATTATGCTTATCAGGCAAGGTCTTGGCAAAGATAGTTGTCAACCAAATACAATCTGATTTACCGTCCTGGGTGTTCATGCCGTTAACACGTGATATTTCTTTTGCTGTAAGTTGCATCCAGTACTGACGATGAAACACTTCAATGATCTTAGCAATATTCTTTAATGAAGTGCCTTATTTAAGAAAATGTGTTGCATGTTAACTATCCATGTATTGCAAAATAGTGCCTATTGAAGTTTAATTAGTGTAAGTAGCATATCCAGTGGTTCATGTAATTAATTGCAGATTGCATATTAAAAAATCAATGTTTTTGTTGGTGGTATGTGCAAACCTACAATGAATATTTAAGCATCCAGTCATCGCCTGGCTAGATACAGCAGCACTAGCAAAGTGGAGTGCCATTTAATATGTCGAACATCCACTCCTTTTCTAAGTTCTGTACAGGAAATGATATATAAACATGTACAAGTCAAGTGGGAGTATAAGTGAAATAAAATTCAGTTGCTGAAGGAAGTAAGTCTGGGGGCGGGAAATCATATCTATGTCATTTCCTTGCCATACCCTTTTCCCAAAAATAGTGTCCCGCACAAAGAAAAGCATAAGGACTTGTAAAGATTATTTCTTTGAAAAATGTAATTTTCTTCATGGTAGATTCAGATTTTTTTTTGCATGCTTTTGATTTACCATTTTAGGTAATTCAGTCATTCATATGTTTTTGCTTGTTTATAGTATAATATTTGAGAAAATGATATTTAATATTGTCTAGGGGGAGCTTAGCTCAGAAATGCAAAAAGAGAAGCTAGTCAAGGATTGGGTTGGTTCAAATTTCTGCTTTGTCTCATAACTGCTATTGTGCAGGTTTGGGCAAGTTATACTGCCTTGCACTTCAATTTCCATCTGTAAAGTGGGGATAACACACTGCTTTGTCTCACAGGAATATGGTTGAGAATAAACATATTACAGTTTATATTGCAGTCAAATTCTTTACTTTGGAGATACTGTTAAGATAAGTGTCTTATGGATTTGAGTGTAAAACATACTTTGCAAGTAACTGAATGCCATTTTTTTATATATTCATATGTACAGCAAGATAGATTCGGTACAGCAGAAAGTAGGATAAGCTAAAAATTAACATCCATTTGGGTGCATAGCAGAGTTTCTGACAATTTCCTGCTATTGATTTTGCATGATGCAATAATGTACTTCAGTGAGACCTTTATAAGGCAGATGGTACGGCTGTGTTCTGTGGAGATGGCACTGATTTACTGCTATGTTCTGCAAAATGTGGGAAGTCTTTCATTCTTAGTGTGGATTGACAGCTCCGAACAGGAATAACAAGATTCTAGACTGTCCGTCCTTCTAGTGGACTGAATTTTTTCGAAGCTGAAAACCACAGAGAGCCCGAGGTGTAAATAGTCCAAGCCCATGTTTCCGTTGCACACCTACTACCAACTCATCAATTTTTTTTGCTCCTGACAGGTGGTAATTCTTTGTCAGGTAGTTCTGAATGTGAAGGGGTTCAGTATATAGGTCTGAAAAAATATGGTTCTTTAATCATGATCGCAAGAATGTTTAAAGTGTGATTTTGCTGATTCATTTTGTTCTGTGCGTAACCAGTTACAAGCTGCAGATGCTACATATGGTCTGTAGGTTACCAAGGCACATAAGAAGGCGCTTCGCTGTCTGTAAAATGTCAGAAATGCAGCTCAACCTCAACATGCATGTTGGCACTTTTAAAAAAGGGTCAGGATAATAGAAAGAAACTAGCTTTTAATTTTGCCTAAAAACAATGAGAACTTTGAATTCTTCCCTCTTTTTCTTCTTCCCTTTCACATCTCTTTTCCTTCATATTCATGACAATACACCTGAGTCCGTGGCTGACAATATCCTCCTCCTGCTGCCCTGGGCAGCCTCCCTTTGAGCAGGGACTGCATGTCACATCAGACAGTGCCTGAATGAGTAGCTGTGGTGTGAGGTGCACAAATGTGAGGAAGGACGAGACCACCAAACTAATTTTAACTTGTGACCTAATCAAGGGTTTGAGCCCAAGTCCCTTGAGATAAAAGGCTATTGCCCTTATTTTTCATCTGAAAAGCCATTTGGACCGCATATAGAAAGTTCCCCTTGAGAGAGGGTGTCAGATTGATGTACTGCAGCATGAAATGGGAGTGTAAATGTATGTGATGTTCATGGACTAGTGAATAGAGCTAGTTTACTATGAAATGAATTACTAGCAAAAGAAACGGGCTATCTCTAAGTCCTCCATCTACTGCTTTCTCACTTGACGATGATGTTAGCTCAGCTCCAAATGAGTGTTGATTCTAACATGCTCTTAGTGCAACTGACATATCATGGAAAGTTTAAATGCTGAAAATTTGTTCTCATTTTTATTATAAATGCATTAGAAGAGAGAAAGTAGCTTAAAGGAATTAAAAGAATGGAAACTCCTTAGTGCTTCATTGTCATGGTGCTAAGGATTCAGTTATTCAGGGGCTCCTTGTCTAATATGGATATGTTTGAAATCATGTAGCCTTCGTATTTAATAGCCAGGGAGACTTAATGAGTCTGTTCTAGCCTCCAGTGAGAGTTCAAACAAACAGTCTGCTATATTGCACTCAAATATTAGTGAGACAAAGCAGACTGCGAGACATTTTACTTCACGTTACTTGACAAATGTAAGTAAGGACTTTCAAAGGAACTGGCAATGTTGAGTACCTACCATTTTCAAATATCTAGGCCACTCAGGAGTCATCAGCAGCAGATGAACCGCTCTACTTTGCTGTACAAAGACTACATTTGATGCTTTGTGGTGGAAGATGTTGTAATGCGGTTGAAAAAGATACTGTTCACCTGGCTTATGATCTGAAATGAGTGTACTATAGGTAGTTTGGAGGGCACTGGGGCACTAAAATATGTAATAATTCTTAGAACCTCCCTAGATTTAGGGAATAATGAGAAATAAGGTGATCCTGAAGATCCTTTTAAATTCTTCATGTTATCTAAAACCTAATAGTCAGCTTGGGAAGAAAAAAAAAAGTGCCTTGTAAATTCATAATGTTTTAAGACCTCTTACTGTTTTGGAGTTATGGTAGTTCTTACTGTACTCAGTATATTAATGGTGGTGCCTAAGAATGAAGACAGTTAAGCATGATAAACTTAAAAGCAATGGCTTTAAAATTAAATTGCTGGGGTCAAGTCAGTAGTATGCCTATAAGTATAGGTTTTTCAATACTTCATATATTCTTCAGTTGTTCTGACATAGGAGGGAAAACGTATTTTAAAAATAGCATTAGGTAGTATTAGTAAATGTGGGATTATTTCCTGTTTCACTTCCTTTATTGAAATGTAGGTGGTTTCACCTACTATAGATCTCAAATAAGCAGATTGTTGTGGGAGGGTAGCAGAAAGAACAGAACATGTTAAAGTGTCCAAACCCAGTATTATGTCATTAAAGACTAGTGCCTTTATATTTCTTTTTGATGTTATGGGTGAATGTTTTGTTCACCACTGGGGGACCTCAACTGTTCTGCTCTGTAACACTGTAGAACTTCAAGTTCTGAGATTTAAAAGTCACACAGAAAATGAGACTGAATGATGTCTATTGCCTGAGGCAGTGAGAAAAGTCCAGAGAAGATGAGGAACTGGTTGCTTGGCAGGTTGAGTTTTTAAAATAATAATGAAAAGGTATGACCTTATCAAAGTGGGTTACAATAATTATTCTGTTCTATGTAAAAGTAGACTGAGGTATGGAAAGGTGATGTTTTTTGCCCATAAGTTCCTAACAGAGCTGTATCAAGGGTCAGAAATGGAAATGGGTTCTTATGAAGTTGTCTTGCTTACAGTGTTAGAATGTGATTACATTTTCAGGAGGAAAGAGTTTTTAGAGATTTCAAAAGATTTGATACGAAATCTTGGCTTTCAAATATTCAATTTTTTGTTGATTTCTTAATAGTAAATCTTCATACTATACATTTTTTTTCTTCTGATTATTTCAAAGAGCTTACATATTTCATCGAAGACAAAGAGAACCAGTAAAGTTCTGTGCTGAACAGTACCCTATCAACAGTGACCGGTGGGACTGGAAAGTGGAAATATCCTGCATTTTCCCATTCTGGCTTTCTAATCCAAAGCTATACTAGAGCAATGTACGTGACAGAGATGGCAAAGGGTGAAAATGACAGTGTTCTGGAAGGCTTATAAATTCTAGAATCATCCCAGATGCTTTTCTTTTCATTCTTGCTTCACCTATTTTGTTTATACTTAAAAATACTCTCCTTAAAATTACCTTGCTTCTGTTCCTTCACTCAGAACTCTGAGTCATAACCAATAGCTGCTGAATAACAGTTATTACTTTCCAGTATTTTTATGCTTTTGGATTCTTATAATGCCATTGCTCAGCTACAACATGTAGAAGAAAACAGTTTGTGTTTCAAGTTGGTATGGGTTCTGTAGAACAGCTTGTACGGCTGTTCTTCTCTAGCAGACTTCTTCTGGAGAGGTGATGATGCTGTCATATACTCTTGTATCTTTTTTTTTTTTTTAGGCTGATTGCAGTGAATATAGCCATCAATGCGACCAAAATCCTTGTCTGTCTGGGAGTGAATTTTTAATTCTGATGAATTGGAGGTCTGTTCTCTTCCAGTTTTATTTTCTTATGTAATGTACTAGAAGAAAAGGCGTATTATTTCAGGACCCATGAGATTGTACTTTTGGAGGACTGGGGAGGGGTTGGACCAATACTTTGACGTGACTGTGATCAAAATTGTTGATGATAAATTTGATTTCTTGATGTGAATGCAGCACATTCTCTTGGCATGTATTCCTTGTTGACCCAATTCGGGGGCGGGAAGGGAGCAAGGCTGGAAAAAGCTGCTCTGTTCAATTATTTTTAATCCTACTTGTTGATCTGGTTTCTTAATTTGTTGTTTGTTTTGATAATTTGGTAATCATTTTCTTTACTGGTTAAATTCAAATGTGTTTGTAAGGACTGAGTGAAATGTTTAGAGCAGAGCGTGAGATTAGTGCCTTTTTTTTTCAGAGAGATTTTAGGAGACACTACATAGGGGTCTTCTAACTCCTATGTTTATTAAGAGCACTTTCAAAAATTAGAACTGAACCATAATATATGTATTTAATCTTTGCCTTGTCTGGTTTTTTCCATGCATTTTTTGTTTGTTCAAGGTTTAATTTTGAGATATTTGATCTAGCAATAATCATGTAAAAAATGTGATAGAAAATTCCACGTTCAGTAGCTGCTTCTTCAAGTCAGAATACGTTATGCCAGTCTAAATTGAGAGAAGCAGCCAACCAGAAAGCTCAGTGAAAACATAAGCAGTTTCTCTTGTACTGCCAGCTACAGCAGTCAGATCAACTTGGCAGAAAAAGCAAGCTGGGCCAGGTGCGAACCTATTGAAGTAATAGATGAGAGGAAACCTTTTTCTCATGTGGTCATATACACATTACTGTTTGGCATGATCTGACCCTCTGATAGAGAGCTCCCTGTGGCTCTGGAAAGTACCACTTCCGGCAACTAGCCAATTTTGGTATCTCTTCTAGTTCATCTGTCCATCAGCAAAGTTTGGTAGCAGAGCTATTCTGTGCCAGACCAAGTGTTGCTTGGGTTCTGCAGTGACTCTGAGAGGGGACTAATCTGTGACCACCAACCTCCTTTCAGTTAATAAATTAAAATCAAACTGACTCCTTAGTGTTTTAGTGGTCAAAAGAATAAGTGGTTAATACTGTCAGTAACTCAGCTCTGCAATTTTATGAGGTGTGCGAACAAATGTGAATTACAGCCATGGCCTTTCAAAGAACAAGCCCTGCAGCAGTCTTGACCAGTGTGGTACAGACATTATATTACATATGACCAGAGCACTTGCGGGGATTTCTTCTTGCTCTGCTTTCAGTTATTTTCAGTGCAACATCTGCACAAAATGTTGTCTTAACCTTGTGCTGATTTTCCTTCTGAGGGTTTTAGGGATCTAGGAAAGTTGTGGGTAGCTTTTTTTTTTTTCTAATATACATTGTTCATGATTCAATGCTGATTCCACAGAACTGAAATTTTCTGTCTGTGTGTTGATTCGTGAGGGTTACTGACAGAAGTCCTGTTAGGAGATATACGGACTAGCCTCTCCTGGTTTCTTGGGTTTTGGCCAGCTAGCTGCCTACTAGCTGATGTGCAACCTGACAGGCTTCCTGGCTTTCCAGAGGTCTGTCCTGTAGGTTGCTGGGCAGCTAGGCTCCCCAGCTGCCCACTTGATTGCTTGCCAGGCTTCCCAAGCTGAGTCTGTGCAGGTGCAAATCCTGCTATTCCATCAAGAAAATAATTTGTTTCTATAAGCAAGGCACTGTACTCCCAGGCAATTAGTAAGGCACTGAGTTAGGCAACAGGGAGTGCAAATCTGATGCTACGGGAAGATTCCTAGGGGTCTGTGGTCTAAGTAATTCCTGATAGAAAACCACTTTGGATGACTTGAAAACTGTGTTGTGAGGATAAAAGAGAAATTCTTGGAATATAGAAAAGGCATCCCATTCGGTGAAACAGTTATATGGAAAAATTCCACTTGAGCTTTGTCTTTAAGTAGAAAATTTAACTTTGTGACTTTGCTTCAATGATTTTTAAGGATACTTTAAGGAGTTTCGGATGTCTTTATGTTGGTATTCTAGAGAGTTCTCAGCTATGCAGACGTAAGTTTACAACAGAGGTCAGTTCCAAGCCCAGTCATATTTCATGGGTTTCTGTATTGGAAAGTCAAAACTACATGGTGCATAGGAACCATTAGAAACAAATGTTATATGTTTTCATTCTTTCCCACCTGCCAAGATGTTTCCTTGATGGCTGCAGCCAAGAAAACCATTACAGATGAAGATTAGATTAAAATAAATTGATTTAAAATCTACAGGATGCTGCCTTTGGGGAGATTTCTCTCTATAAAAAAGATTTATATATATTTTTATGTATGTGTGTGTTATACATACACATGACATACAGTGGAACAGGATGCAGAAAGAGATAAATCAAATAAGTCTGGAACTGTGTAGGGAGGTCTGGATTTAGAAGAAGGGCTGTGAGAAGGCCTGCACACCTGCAGTGTGTGTAGCTATTTTATTATTCATGATGGGCCTGGTTTTTCTGTTTTTAATGTGCTTCAGTCTGGTCTTCTGTAGTGCATTAGTAATGTGGAAAACACAGGGAAATGAGCTTGTGTGTTACGGAGGTTAGTATCTGAACACACATATGCCAGATTCAAGCACGTTACGTACATGTACATATGTGAGACCAGCTTAAGGGGTACTTTGTCTGTGCTGTTAGAGCAGAATTGTAGATGTACACATAGAAGGCAATTCTGGCAAGCTTTTCTTGGTATAATTACTCTTCCTGATAGATACTGTAAATTGTTGTCAAAGAGATTTCATTCTCTATCTCATAGAAGACCCTGTATCAAAGTGAAACATGTTTTACTTGAACTTCCTTGAAACTCATGGCTGTCCTGCATGGATCTTGCCATGTGCTTTGAAGCCTCTTTAAAAAGGTCTCTGATTCAGAGGGCTAGCCCAGGATTTTATGGATGTCTCCAGTCTCTTGCTTTTTCATTTGGGAGCTTAAGACTCTGTTTACATGTTATTTGATGCTAGACCTACTCACTGCTGAATTATAGTCATGGGAACAAATCTGAGTTCAGCCAGGCAAGTCAGAAGGATGGCTTTTCTTTTGAATTAACCAACATGCTGGCTAGATGCTGTATCTGGGTTGAGGGATGAGCTGACAATACGAAGATTCAAATCCTTGAATTTGTGTTGGAACCAGCAGAACAAGTTCGTATAAGATCAGTGATTAATTCATGTGTTGGATCAACACTTGAGTCCCCTTTACCACCCTACAGAATTGGCTTCAGTTAGTAATGCTTTACAGACATTTTATTGAAGCTAACATGTAGAACCGGTCATATTGATGGACTGCTAAAATAAGACCTTTCAATGCTGAAGGGTTATATATTACAGGTAATAGTTAATTAACTGTACTTATTTTGTGCTATAAGCCTCTCTGAATTTTGTCATACCACTCAAACAAATAAAACCATATCCACTGCAATAAAAGTTTCATCTGCAAACACATATCAGCAAATGAAGAGTCTGAAACACAGAATAGGAAAGGGAGGTGATAAATACAGAGGTAACATGAATACAAGGCAAATCTCTTGATACCGATAAAAGGGAGGCAAAAATCAGTATGAAGCTATGAACTGTTGTTAAAATCTTTAACCAGCTCCTGCCTCTGCTGCCATTTCTAGAATCACAGCTTCTGCCACTAACGTCTTTGTTGTCTATCTTTTAAAATTGTAAAGACACCCTGTGGTAACAGGAGGGACACAGAGCAGTTCCTAATTTTCTCTGCCTCTGACTTTTTTAAAGATCTTTCTGCCACATAGTATATCCAACTCACACCTACCTTGTCTGATAACATCTGTGAAGAAAAAGAAAATGGAATAGTGATCTCAGGGTTTTTTCCTTCTTAAACCTTTCCTTTTTTTCCTTTCTAAACCATTATGGGAGACAGTAATATGGAAACAGAACCCATGGCATTTTGGTAAATATTTCTGCATATATAGAGGCACTTTCTCTCTGTGCACTACTTTATGCTTTGTCTAATGGACACAGAGCACAAAAAAGGCCTCTTTTTGGCCATGTCATAGGCATTGTTTTTTCTCTATATAAGTGAATCTGCTAATGCTTCTTTATAAACTGATTTGCAGTGGCTGTTCAAAAGTATTCTTTAATTAGTATATTTTATTATCAAGTATATATATGTGATATTGGTAAAATTAGGTTATTTTAATAATCTACAGATCAAAATACACGGAAGCACAGATTTTATTGTAATTTCTCCATTAATATACAGGCATTCTGTTGAACTGGTCATCTCAGTTCAGTCTGCGCTTTCATCCAGTGCTCAGATCTTTGCTGACATTATCTACTGACATGGGCAGCATTCTCCTGGCTGAGACTGTGAACTCACTTCATGTGGGCCACCAAAAAGAAACCGGATAACACTAGCTTTTTCACAGCTCAAAAGAAACATGTTTGATCTGGTGACTTATAGATGAAAGGGTTTATGACTCCATATCCACATCTGGATCATGCATCTCCTTCCTGATGCAATTTTTGGTTTATTGATTCAGGTTGAGAAAACACCCTGTAATAGTGGCCTCCTGCTTGGCTTCACGACTTTTTTTTCTAAATGAAATACTAGTACATCAGCAGTCACTTTGCATACCTGGGTAGGGCTGGGTCAAACATTCAAATTGTGTGCATCTTTGTTCAGTTTAGAGCATTGCTGATCTTAGATGTCTTCCTGCATAAAGCAGGTCAAGACACCTGTAACTGACTGACCTCTAATTATCCTGTACATAAAGAACACTTAGAGGCTAGTTGAGCTGCATCTAATAAAAGTTGTTTTCAACCTTTCACTGCAGGGTTAGTACAGGAAAGCCATTTGCTGGATTACAGTGCCTACAAGCAGCTTGTACCAGACAGCCAGACTTCATTTATATTCTCTGGACCTTCAAATGCTATCATTTAGAAAAATGAGAGGCTTTATTTTGTTTTAGACAAACCTTTGAGCTTTCTTGCTTAAATCATTCCTTTTTTTTCTCTTCAGCTACAAAAACAATATTGCTGAAATGAAGCATGATTTGCCCTGTCCAAAATAACCAGATGACTGTTAGCCATTGATTCTTCTCATGTAAAATTAGTCAGGTTTAGCATTAAAAAAAAAAAAAAAAGCTTTTTGATTATTTTTAAACTACATGTTGAAGCTTCTGTTCTCTATGCATTTTCTATTCATATGAAAATACTATTTACTTTACATTAGGCATATCATAAATATAAGGATAGTATTCTGACTATGGAGTTTCTAGAAGGTTTTTGTTTGGGGTTTTTTGTTGGTTGTTTTTTTGGGGGGCTTGGTTTGTTTTTCCCCACAAAACTCAGTCTCCATAAACCCATAAATCATCAATGAACTTTCTGGAAGTTTTGAGGGGCAGTTTGGATATGTATACTCACTTTGGGGATTAAGACTGTCAAAGTCCACAGCTAAGCAGAGATAAACTCAAACTCTAAAATGAACTAAATTCAGAACAGTATCATTTAGTCCAAACCCCATAAATTCTCCACAAGTAAGTTTGTCCCCTTGTAATAAAGGTTTGCTTTTTTTGTGTGTTTCTGCTGCCATTTCTTTCTTTCTTTTTTTGTTTTTTTTGTTATTATTTTAATCAACCTTGTTAAGGAACTACAATGTATATGACAATCTCCAAATGTGGGATGTTTTGTCACTCTGTATTATATTCTAATCTCATTGAGATGGCAAAACCCCACTTTTCTTTTTTGTCTGAGAAAATATCTCGCATGGATGACTTTCACAAAATAACTATAAAGATACACTATATGTATCTGGAACATTTCTAAAATTTGCCTTTGGGGAGATTAACTTATATTTTGATTGGTGACTTTTCTCTAATCTCTTGCCAGAATTAAGTTTCAAAATATGCTGTTTTTTCCTTTATTAATAGATTTATTTAAAAGATGGCATCTTCCTATAGAAGTATGCTGTTCCACATATTTAATTTCTTCAGTTCTGCTTTGTTAAGTGGCACAACTATGCTTTTAATGCTTTTTGCCTCTGCTGCTCTACTATGGGAGTCTATGTACTCCTGTTATATACCAAGAACATATTTAACTAAACTCCAATTAGTAACTGCTAGGCACTATCTATCTGTCAAAATGGGGGGGGCGTTATGCCTGTCACAGCATTATTTAAAGATGTTATACAGAACTACTTTACCCTGTCTATGGTAAGACAGAAATTTCCTGACATTCTCTGCAGCCAGTAACAACATGAGTGGTAATAAAGAACAGCTGCTGAAATAGCTGTGTTTTGAGGCCCTAATTTGATATTGCAGGACCTTTTATTACCAGCAATGATGTGAGAGCAGGACAGATATGAAACAAAGTACCTGCTTAATTTGCAGATCTCTGGTTGCAGTGGTGGCATAGTTACTGAGTGACTGTAGGAGTTTTTGTACACCAGGCATATTGATCTAGAATAGAGCAGGTGAGATTTACACAGCCATTTTCAAAGGAGCAGAATTGCACTATGAAGACTATTACAAATTTTGTGTCATACAGCAAACCTCATCCTTTAGCAATCTGTCATCATTTTACTCTGAGAGGCCAAATGCTGATGCCAATTATTGCTAGACATCCTGTAGGTTTGGATTGGTGTAACTCAGGGTGGCACTTGCAGACTGCCCGGAGAAGGGACAATTGCTTTGTCCATCTTTAACATGGAAGTGAAAATTACTTTGATAGCGTACTTGAGAAATGTACAGAAGAGTCAGATATGGCTGTTAACAGATTGTCCTGTAGACTTTTTGTAGTGTTGGTGTTACTGTGTTCATTATTAATTTTTAAACTATTTGCACTATAGTGATATCTTTCCCGGGTTGCTAGCCCTGACCATAAAGGCTTGCTTCAATTTTGGCTGAAGTATGTTAACAACTGTTCCTTTTATTTGGATGTATTAAAGACAAAAAGGAGAAGAATTAAAAAACAAACAACAACAACAAAAAACCAAAACACCACCAAAAAAAACAAAAATGAAGCCCAAACAACAAAACCTTTTTTTTTAAAAAAAAAAGATTGCTGTTGAGAGATCCACTTTTGAGAATAATTTCACTTTGTCAGGAAGCTGTATTTGTGAGTTTTGAATACTTTCCTGGTTGTGTAAGATTCTTCTGTTTCTGTAAAAGAAAAAAAAAAAAAAGGATTAAATTAATTCCTTGCAATGTCTGCTGCTATTTAGTCAAAAATATTAACTTTTACTTGCATACTTTCGGTAGGTCCTGCAGCAGGAGTATCTCTCCTTTGCTCGTTCTCTAATACCAATTATGAGTAAATCCCATGTGAAAAAAAAACAATAAAATGTGTGGTTGGTTTTGGTTTGTTTTTTTTTTTTTTTTTTCCAGTATAAAGTTGGGGTTTTTTTAGTAGTGAGGAAGTGCTGTCATGTAGTAAAACTTTGAGAGCTTAGAATCAAGCACCTGGCAAGCTAATTTTTTTTTTTCTTTTGGGCTCTTGAGTTTAAATAGCTCACTGTAAAAGTTTGCTAATGTTACTTTAGAACGTATTTGATACAGCTTCACTGGGCTGCAGGCTGCCTCTAGGAGCTCAGGAGTTTGAATCAGAAATACTGCTGTGCAGTTCTAAAGTCCTTAGGATAAGAGCTATGGTCCCTAGAGAGGAAATAGAAAGTGCAGTGCTTTTCACGTATCAGATGCTATATACAATTTTAACTTCTTTTATTTGCAACATTAGCAGCAGCAGCAAAGTGAAGACTTTAGAAATGCATGTTGGTCTATGGTTCCAGAGCTTTCTGTCAACTGATACCCTTTAACTCATTCTTCCGTACAGATAGGCATGAATGGTTACTGTTCCTGAAAGTGAAATAGGCAGTACCACACAGAAGAGAGTGCTCTAAGAAGCAATAGAGAAATGTTGGGCTGCCCATTTCACTTTCTCCTGAAGAGCTTGAGGCAGTGGGTCTGCAATCCAGTCACTATAACTGGTATTAAACTTGCAGCTGCATGTTGTTTTCATTGGCTGAAAGAGGCCACCACTGAGGGTCATGATCTCAGTTCTAAAGAATTGTTTTGCTTTGGAAGCTAGGTAGGCCTCCAGGAACTGCAGATTAGTTCAACAGGTGACCTGAGACTTGACCGGAGAGTTTTACTGAAAAAACAGTTGTTCTGAGCAAAGCCTATCTACTACAGTTTGTATGTGCACAAACCTGTAGAGATCTGTCTGTTGTACAGAGCTCCCAATATACATTTAGGATGTCAGGAATACTGTTTTGCTATAAAGTTGCAGTAGATTGTACTTACCTCTTGTCATGCCTACCTCACACATTCTTTGAGTTGGAAAAGTGTATTGACTCAGAAAAAACACAGAGTATCAAAGTAACACCTTGATCCATTTACAAGGAGTAAGTGAATGGCAAAGACCATCAGCCTCACATCAGGACCTGAAAAGTAGATCTATCTTTAAAGTAACTTATCAATGGTAAAAACCATTGAATGGCAGCTGAATTCTCTCCCAGTATAGTTCTAGAGAAATTTATTTTGTTGTGCCTTGTATCTTGAACACAACTAAGTTTGTGCTCTCATGTTAGTGAAGTTTGACAGGATGTTGTTAGCACTGACTCTGCAGTTTACTTGTTGATATGTAGAGAACTCCTAGCACTTAATTCATTCTTGCTCACATTGTGATTATGTGTATATCAGTTTATTCTGGGTTGACTTATTCAGGTCATCACAGGGATACTGGAAGTGAAGCTCTAAGTCCACACACTTGAAAGATCTTGTTTTAGCTGCACTAGTAACACTGCTGGCAGATGTCCTGTTGCACAGTGTGGGACAGTGTAGGTGCAGTTGGCAAAGCATGTCTACTTATATTTAATCATGGGTCCTTTGACATGTTATGAGCTTGGATCATGTGCACAGTAGTCCTGTTAGAGTCCTAAAACCGGACATTAGTTGCATCTTCCATATATACTTTTTATTGAGTAAGAGGTAAAGAGATAAGGTAGGTGTGATACGTTATTGTGGGACCATTTAAAAGAAGATTGTTTTGTTTTGTGTAACAGGAAGTCTTACAAGACTTTTTCAGAAACAAACCAAATATTCCCCATCTTAAAGCACTATCTATTTTTCCCCCAAGTCTATTGAGTTTGGTCCAAAAGCTAGAACATGCTACCTGGGAAATTTTCCAGCTTTATCTGCAAAATAAAGGCTTTTACAATTAACTACTCACCAACCAGTAACCTATGCTATTTACAGTCTTGTCAGAAGCACAACTGTTCAGCAAAGATTAGAGATTGGCGACATATCTGAAACGTCTGCTTGCAGACTCTCCTGCAAGTCATCAGAAAGGTTTATTAGCGTAATTAGAGATCCTATGTGACTTATTCTTTTCCTGCGTTTTTCATTATCAAAATTATAGCAACATAGGTTGTACCTTCCTGGGTGAAAATTGGTAAGGTTTTTATGTTGACATGCTTGTGCTAGATTACTAAAGCACGTACTTCCAAAGCAACTTCAATATCTCAATATTATGGACACCTTCTGTTACATGTCTTTGTTTACTTTCATTATTCTGTAACTAAAGATGCAGACCAGAATTTGGGCCCTACACACAGTCAGATAAAGGGTACGTTCACTGGGAAGCTTTGCCCAAGACCTAACTACAGGTAAATAGTAGGGGGGAAAGGATATTCCTCCCAAGCCAAATAGCACCTGGGGATTCATCCTGCACCACATTATATACCCTGCAGGCTGTACATGTGGCTGTGCATAGAGAAGTCCTGGACCCATTAATTGATGGTATTTCCCCTGCTGTCCTGTATCCCTTCAGTATTGTGGGTTTAAGCTGGTAACATTCCCCAGTCCCCAGCAGCACTTATCTTCCGCCCTTGGTGGCCTTTGAAGGTTGGAGAAATAAAACTTTTGGCATAAAAGGCTTGAATTGTCTCTCAAGTAGCCAGAACAGGGCACTCAATAAAAGTAGTAATATGGAAGATTGCTGTTATTTTGATTGTTGTATGCCTTCAATTAGCTTGTAAGCTTATCTGTGCAGTGATTGTGCTTTAAAATATGATTGCAAAGACCTGTCTAAGCTCACTTTATAGTATGCTCGAATTAAGCACTACTTAGTGGTGCAAAAGGTGCTTCTGGAGTTCATGCGAGGAGAAAAATCACAAAGTAGTTGTGATAGTTGTGCATGACTTAGTTTTCCAGTTTGCATTGATTTTAACAGGAGCTGGCTAGCACCTGCTTGAAGGTAAAATTTGACTAGGAATAACTAAGGAAACAAAATGTTGGGTTTGATTATGGCATCTTGAATAAAGTTTTAAAAGGATTGCTAAGCATCCTGTTGTGCCAGTGTGTAGTAAAATAAAATCACAGAGAGTGACAAAACCTCTACTGGTGATTGTGAGGACAATGTACCAATAAAGCTTCTGGCTTAGGAATTCCCCACACTACTGAATTCCAGAAACAAAGAAACCTGGTTTATGCGTTCTGGTTTTTAAGCATTTTCTTCAAGTTTGTTCTTGACAACTGTTAGAATACTATCTCTAAGAGGACTATCTCTGAGGTGGGTGGTCTGATACACTATGCAATTGCTTACCAAAGATTATAATATAATCAAAATCTAAAAAGATAAAAATCAAATAGATCATGTTATTTGATTTAGAATGTTTCCAGAAAGCCAGGTCAAATTGTTTTACAACAGGACTAACGGAGATCTCCAAAAGAGAATATTCTAAAAAACACATATTGCATATTTGAGAAATACATCTGCAAGGTATGAAACAAATTGGTGGAGGTTGCTTTGGTTTATCCAATTTTCTTTCTCACAAGCCTTGCTTCTTAGCTGTTGCATGAGACCCATGCTGAGCTTTGTAGGCAGAAAGCCTCTTCCTGCAGTTCAGAGGAGAATGGTCTATTTGCACACAGAGGGATAAAGGATTGGAAAAAAGCAGGGGTTTTGGTGGAATAGGGTCCAAATTAGATCAGATGATCTTATAAAATCTGAGAAAAAGAGATTTAAAAAAAAAAAAAAAGAGATTTAAGAATAATATGTATAGATTTGCCTGTTCTATTTGTTCTCTGTGAGTTGGGGTATTTAGCAGTGTGTTTTGTTATTTTTGTGGCAGAAATTGATTCAATTCAAATAGGTTTTGCATCTGCAGAACAGAGGGTTTCCCAACGTATTCCTGGATAATGGCAGCTTACATGATGTTAATTGTGGAGCACTGAAAGCTCAAAGTATGTAGCCTTTGAATTCACACTTTGAAAAAGCATACAAATCGATGTGAATTTGCCTTTGCTCTTTTCTTTGAACACTTGTTATTTGGTTTTAATAAGTCCCTGAAAATAGAACAAGAAATAAAACATTAAAAAGCCAGAGAAGTGGAGGTTCTTATAATTTCCTGTTTATGCATGTGTGAATTAGGGCAGGAATGTTTGGTAGATCTTGTTTCTTGCAGAGAAACAGATTCCTGTTGTACCTTTTCCCTTTGGATGGATATGATATTTCAGTGATATTTTTATTCTGTTATACATTTAACAATGTACGTTAGCTGTTTTAGCAATTCTACCTTGTTTAGGGGAATATACATTCATTCTATGTGCTCTCTCATAGTGTGTTCAGTCTCCCTATTCCTGCATCCAGGAAAAAAAGGAATCAAGGTTTGATTGTTTGTTGTTTTTTTTTTTTTGAATGCAGATTTTCTAGTGAAGCAGACTAGTTATTCAATTGAACTGTAAGAGCAACATCCTGTGCTAAAGCCCTGTGATGTGTTTTCAGGTGACAGATTATGACAGGAGAACCCTGTAAATCTCTGCAGCTCCAAGGGAGCAGCTTGGGTATACACAGAATCACAGAATGGTTGAGGCTGGAAGGGACCTCTGGAGGTTTTCTGTCCCACTTTGCACCCCCCCTACTCAAGCAAGGCCATCTAAGACCAGGTCACTGTCCAGATGGCTTTTGAATATGTCCAAGGGTGAAGACTCCATAGCCTCTTGGAGTGACCTGTGCCAGTACTTGATCACCCTCATATTAAAAAAGTATTTCCTCGTGTTCAGAGGGAATCTCCTGTGTTTCAGTTTGAGCACATTGCTTCATGTCCTGTCACTGGGCACCACCGAACAGAGCCCGGCTCTGTCTTCTTTGCATCCTCCCTTCAGACATTTATATACGTCTTCTGAGCCTCCTCTTCTCCGGGCTGAACAGTCCCGGCTCTCTCAGCCTTTCCTCAAATGTGAGGTGCTCCAGTGCCTTAATCATCTTCATGGCACCTTCCTCTCTCCAGAAGGCCTGTGTCTCTCTCGTACAGGCAAGCCCAGCGCTGGACACAGCATTCCAGGCGTGGCCTCGCCAGTGCCTCACCTCCTGCCATGTGCTGACAATGTTCTGCCTGGTGTGGTTTAGGGTACTGTTAAGCCTTCCTTGCAGCAAGGGCACAACGCTCGCTCATGTTCAACTTGGTGTTTGCCAGGACCCCTAGGTGTTTTTCTGCAAGTCTGCTTTCTGGCTGGGTGGCCCCCAGCATTTCCTGGTGCCTGGGGTTGTCCCTGCCCATGTGCAGGACTTGACAAATGCACTTGTTGAACTTCGTGAGGTTCCTGTCAGCCGATTTCTCCAGCCTGTCCAGGTCCTTCTGGATTGTAGCACCACCCCTTGGTGTTATCGGCCACTTCTCCCAGTTTTGTATCATCTGTAAACTTGCTGAGGGTATGCTCTACTCCATCATCCAGATTGCTACTGGAGATATTGAACAGTATTTGAGCCAATATTGAACCCTGGAGTACACTGCTAGTTATGGGCCTCCACCTGGACTTTGTGCCAGTGATTACCACACTCTGGGCCCAGCTGTTCAGCCAGTATTCAATTCACCTCGCTGTCTGTACTAGATTTTTAAAATGACTATGGTATACTTATGTTAAAGCACTTCAGCTGGAATATTTTCTTTAAAAAAATAAATTCAGTTCCTGAATAATCCATATGCAACTGTCTCCAGCAAAATCTTGATTTGACCAAATGTTTCTACTTCCAACTGGAAAAAATCAAAGCAAGTATTATGCTCAGGCTTGGAATTTTTTTCAGATATAAAGAAAGAGGTGAATTCTGTGTTCTGGTTTTTGTGACCTACTCCTTGAGTTAAAATCAGTGTCATAATTCATTTACCTGGCAGTATTGTCAGTTCACGGAGAAAGCATGCACTGATTTGGCATGTTCCCCGCATGTTCCTCACTTCTCTTCAGAAAATAATTTTTTTACTAGAGATACTGGAGAGGAAAAAATGAGAAGGAAAAAAAAAAACAAAAACAAAAACAAAACAAAACACCAAACCCATCTCTAGGAACTCAAAGCACCTCTACTCCCTCATTTCCTTTCATCTGTTATGCACAACATAATCTTGTTTCCCACATTTTCCACTCCCTGTGTTCACTCTGCCTTCAAATCTGAAGGTAGGGAAATAAGCCCCATGGTATCCAGAGAAATATGTTGTAGAGAGTCAATTCTTCTCGAGGAAATGGTCAGATATGCTGGTGGGAACTAACAGAGAAAGTTGAGTCTGATAGTACTTTGCCATCCATCACATCCTTGATCAAGTTGTTCCACTTCTCTGAGCACATAAGGTCTGGATAACAAAGCTATAGGACATGATCCTTTCTGTGTCTTAGTTCAGGATTCATATGCTACTTGTTTATAATGAATCATTGCTGACTTGACAGAAGTCAGTGCTATCTGTTCAGTTCCATGTGCCTTTCTACCAGTTGCACAGATGTCATTCACCCACAGTAGCCTAATTTGCATTCTCAGAGCACAGTCCAAGGACTAAATGAATGTGTGAGACTGAAATCCTCCTTTTCTGCTAGAAATTGTTATTCCAAGCCAAGGTTAGACCTACAGCTGAGACACAAAAGATAGATCTCTCTGGTACTAACGCAGCGAGGAGATGTCTAATTATAGTGCTGTTGATGCAGATCATATTCTCATTCTTAAATTAATTCAAATCAACTGTATTTCTTTGATGCAGATAATTATCAGAAATTCCCTCTGCATTACCTTGTACATCACTTTTTGTGGTAAGTCACAGAAAGAAGCTGGCAGGCAAGATTCAGTGGAAATCCTCAGAGTCTGCCAAAATATGGGTTTGGTGATGTTAATGTGTAGAGTTTTCTGGCATGAAAAATGAAGTGAAAATTTATTGTGATGAGCAATGAGGAGAAAATGGTAATTGTATCTATTTGTCATGACAGTACGTTGGGAATGAATTTTATAAATCTGTGTCTGCTGACCTGAGAACATGTGAGTGTTGGTTGAACCTCAGAAGGCGGCTTTGCCAAAACCTCAGCTGGTATATATTGATACTGTTCCCTTCAAGCCAATGAAGTTGCGTTTATTTACATCAGTCAACCATCTGGGCTTGTGTTTTAGAACTGAATTTGATTTTTCAAGGATCTGGAATTCAATCAGTCTCTGGGTTACTTTTACTTTATATTGAAGGAATTAAAATAATCCTTTGTTCTCTCTTAACGATCCCCTCTCAATTTTCTCACTCATGCCCTCCTTTCCCTTCTCATTCCAGTTGCTACTTCTTTGGTACGCAAGGTTGGTTTCTGCTCCCTCTACTTCTGATAGGAGGCTGGTGGTCAGGGACACTCCACACAAAATTACTATGCAAATGTCACACAGCATGCAGCATGCCATTAGATGTGATGGAGAGTCGTCCTCTAGGGACTCAAGAGCAACCTGGCAGTCACCATGACACCATCTCACTGTCTTACTCTTCTGCCTTGTCTTTCTGACACTTGGCTTGTTTAGAAGTGGGTGAATGTTGTTGAACGTTACCTGTTCATGGTGTAAGCAGCTGCATTTGTGAGAGAATAGCTATTCCTCTTGGACGGTGTGATCTAAAGCTGCATATGGACATGCAGAGTGCATCCTGGCTCACTCTAAAGAAAGAAAAGCAAACAACGACCAAATAATGCCTAACAGTTGTCTGTTTTATTCAATTATATTTAGAGGTTTATGAAAGCAGCAACTACCTCCAAGCTAATGAAATTGATTTATGTATGTACCTGTGTATTTATTTCTTTCTTTAATTTGCAAAGATACAAAATTTCATAGTTCTAGATCTTGTTTTGTATAGAACTATCCCAGAATTCCTTAGAAGCTTGATAAATTGAGCAACAGAGAAAGGTGACAGAAATTACGTTCTCAAGATTTTCAGCAAGAAACTTCTACGTAATTCTACAAAAGAATGGTGATAATTTTGAACTTTTTTTCCTTTTCCACTGACATGAAATTAACACCTTTGGAAATTTCTCAGGGTAAAACTTGAGAAAAACAGCTCCAAGGCACTGAGGAGTACACTTCTATTAAAAATATGATATCTGGAAAACCTGGGTTCATTTCCTTCCTTCCCTTTGTTCATTTAAGTAAGCTGTCTCCTACATTGCCAATGAGTGCTCAACTATCTGTCAGAGGTATCACTCTCCCATGAGAAATTTCATGCTGAACGCTAGAAGCCAGCTTTTGACAGTCTTTGCAATAGAACAATTACTGATCAATTCTCATTACTACTGGTCCAGCTTAATTTAGTTGAATATTGTATGGAACCAGACACTACTTGAGACCTTTGATTTCCAGACCAACTTGGTTGCCTTTGAGTTTAACATGAACAGAAAACTCAAATTCTCCAGTAAAAACTTAGAAGAATTGTTCCTCTTTCCATATTACATCTTCAGCTGCTTGAACCAAGAAATGCCCAGAGGAACAGAAATACTTACGGAACTTTCCCAAGTTGTGGAAAGGTTTGATTTGGTTTGGTTTAAAATCAGAGAATACGTTTTGACTTAGTTTTGAGTTTCTCCAAATACACATGCCTAACCTAACTATACATAAAATGGTTTTCAAAGACTTTTCTTTGATCCTTCTAATTTCTGAATTGTGTCTTTAAATGCTCATAGCCTTATTATATACTATTAATTCTAAATTGTTCTGCTTTCTGGTAGATGTTCTGTTTTTAAAACCTCTTTCACCTGCTTTTCATGACTAAGTATGATCTCAGATTACCTACTTTCTTTGCCTACATGCTGGTATTTAGAGATGCAATAGTTGGTTGCTTGCTGCTACGTTCATTTTAAATCCAAATGCTGACTGAAAAATTATTTTATTTATAATGCAGCAGTGGGGACACCTGCTCTTGACATGTGAGAACATTCTGGTGACATAACCAGCTACCAATAATAGAAACAGCACTCTGGGCCTTCATTATAAGCCATGTGATGCTTCCACCACACTGCCAAGTCAAACATTATAATTCTACCAACTGAGAAATAACTGTTCCCCAGAGAGGGAGCAAGTGAGAGTGAGTGAAAGCTTCATGTTGGTTTTGAGTACTGAATGGCTTTGGAATATCCCTATGTAATACACTTGGCTTTGATGTCAGGTGTTTCTTCTGTATTGATGTTCAGATCCAAGACTAATAGGAAGAGTTTTAGCGTGGTGGTGTTCTTTGGTTAAAAGACAGTGGTTTATATTTTGAAAGTGTTAGAGTTGTAAAAATTAAGGGAAAGCTTTTACAACAGAAATAGTTTCAGACTGCTAGTTACTGAAATCCTTTGGGCATTGCTTTATTTTTATCTACAATTTAAAACCTATAGCAGTGAGATTGATACACAGACACCACCATTGCAATTAAAATCCCTGTAAAGGCTTCTGTGCCAAATTGACCCTTGCAGGGCCCTCAGTCATTTCACAATCTGTGCTGAGGTATCAGGTGTGCAGAGTATTACATTTCCAACAGAGACAATGCTTTGCTGTCCTGAAATCTGTACTGAGACACCCTAATGTACTGGTTTGTTATCTCTCGCTAACCGGATGCCGTCAATGTTTGTGTCATCTCTGTACTTCTATACCCTGTTTGGAGATAGTCCATGATAAAGCTATGAAGCAGATGCTTGGGTTTGTTTTTTTTTTTTCTTTTTCTTTTTTGCTTTGGTGTTATTTTTATATCCATTAAGACTGGTCTGAAGATCTTCATTAAGATCAAACATACAGTTTTTCTCCCTGAATAGCAGCAGTGAAAGTAATCTTCTAAGCTGCCATCATGGCTTGTCACAAATTGGTTGTCTGAGTTATATTTGGGTTACAAGATGCATAAATCACAATAGAATTTGCCCTGCTGTCTCATGTACGAGCTCTCGGGCAGATCTGTTTTCTTCATAAAAACATCAGAGTTACTATGTTGCTTTCTGCAAGAATGATTTTTCTCACCCAGATGTTATGGTTTCACAACTAACTGCATTTCCAGTTTTTTGGAAAGTATACAACATCCTGAACACCCTTGATTTACATACCAGGTGGAAGATATGGAAAATTTCTGCACTACACAGCAGGGGAGAAAGAGAAAGGGGCTTACAAATGTATAAAGATGGAAAGAGACTGAGAAGAGGATTCTTTGAAAAGATCCCCTAGTTCTTTTTCTCTCTTCTGCTATTTTCAAATTTGCTAATTTTAAATAATTTGTTATTCAGAATCACTCAGCAATGTTCCAAGTGAGCAAAAGCCTCTGGACTATACATAAATGGTGTTCTTCCTATGTCTTTGCTATTTGTTGTTGCTATCACTATATGTTACCATGGTAATATATTTGTGTGGTGACTGGTTAAGTATGGCTAACAGAGAGGAGGGAGAATATGATCAATTTATTATGCTTTTGACACAGCTTGGTGAACTTAGGAATATGTTGTTTTTTGTTTTTTTTTCTTCTGAAAAGAAGAAATGTGACAGATTTATGTAAGTTTTAGTGTTGTGAAATAGTTAGCTACTGACACCAAAACCAAGTACTTTCCTCAAGGACTGAATACCGGTGTGAGCCTCAAACACATGTCCTTTGCCATCGCTCAAGTCAGATGTTCATACAGAGATAAATATATGCAGGCTAAGAAAACAATGAATCCAAAACAGGTTTCTGACTCACTGATTGTTCTTGTATGGTCTTGCAACCTTTCATCTAGCTGTAAACATTGCCGTTCTCTAAAGTATGCCTTCACTGAGACACATCGCATAACTCTGAGAAATACTGGAAAGCAGTAAAAAAGAGTTTGAGGTTCCTTTTTTTTTTTTCTTTTCTTACTGCCCTCCCTCTCCCGCCCCCCCAGCAAAGACAACTGTCAAACAGTTTAATCTTTCTGGTCTATATCTGCCAGTGGATTTCAGCTGGTACCTTTCTGTTTTGTCTCCATCATCTCCTGCTGTATGTGAGGGTTTATTCTGTGCTTAGCAATTCACCTTTTTTTTTTTTTTTTTTTTTTTTTTTTTTTTTTTTTTTTTTTTTTTTTTTTTTTAAGCTGGTACCTTTCTAAACCCAGTACTGGTAGGAAGCAAAGCTAGCTTGTTCTCAAAGATAGAGTTCAATTCTACCTGTCATTGCTACTCGCATATCAGAGAGATACCTGTCGTGGGACCCCACTCTGCCAACCTACCACAGGAAACTCTAGGAAATCCAAACAAAATATAACAATAGTGTCCCACAGAGAGATACAGCATCCTTGTGCTGTGCATCATTCCTACAGAGGAATCATATAGCATTTAAATGATCAGTGCTATATGATCCCAAATGATTGGCAATTTAATACTTCACATAAGTGACTTCTAAGAAGAGAGTGTCACTTAGTAAAAGACTTTCGGAAACTGAAAGACTTGAAAGCATTTATTAATCCTCCTTTTCTTAATGATGACTGTTCTTTGGGGGGGAGAGGGGAAGGGGGGGGCTTGTGTGTAATTTCCACTTAGCTTCAGATGCTTTCAATGTCAAACATAGTACTAAGTCTGAAAAGAGTAATTACCTTAAGGATATTTCATCTGATTTTGAGAGGGCCAGAGAACGTGTGCTTCTGATGGAAATTAATGGTAACTGTGAATGCTCAGGACCATCCATGCTAGGAAATAACTAGATTTGTTGGTGTCTCAATGCTATATATAACATTCTGTCGACATTGGTATCAATGGGATTTTTGTTTTTGAGTGAAACGGGATCAGGACCAAAAA
>VXBL01001518.1:287421-340534 GCA_013400195.1 Aramus guarauna | reverse complement strand
AAAAAAAAAAAAAAAGGCAGTGCTACGCATTGTAGCCTATTGATGCTAAGATTCAGCTTTTAAGTGCTTTCAGAACTAGTAGTGTAGCTATAGTAGCAAGTAAAATTTTAGACAAAATCCCTTGAACCGTGACAATGAAATTACCGTAGCAGATTTCTGTTGTAAAGCATTTAGTGACTGCAGCACGATGTTCTTTTTGTACTCTAATCTAGACCTCTTTCTCATTCCTTTCTTGACAGATTTTCTTTCCTGGGTAAGCTTTTTGAATGGGACTAGAATATTACTGGTTTTCAAGCTAGATCTCAATGACATTTACATATTAAATCAGAACTAGATATACTAACTTCAAAGGAGTTTTTCAATATCAGAGCTAGCATATGGGCTGGTATTGAAACAAAGTAAAAGTTGCATTTTGGTTAGGCATTCTACCTGCCTAACCAGTTTTTTACTTCTGTGTCATCTGTGTGAAAAATAACAGGTGTAGAAAACATCTGCTTAAAGAAAATTGTATGAAATGTGGCTGGCTAAAATAAGTAGGTGTAAACAGGACCGACTTTTAATTACAGCCAATGCCTCACATGGAGATGCCAGTAGTTTCTCTTAATGGACAGGAAAAATCATCTCATCAGAACTTAGCTACTACAATAGTTTCTAGAAGGATCCAACACAAGATATTTTGGGACCTCTTTGTTACAAGGAAGTGGAATGTTGAAGGATGGCAGCTACGCTGGTAAAATATGCAAGAAGCAGGTAAAAACACGCTAAAGTCCAAACAGAAGTCATTAGAAAGTAGGAGCGTAGCAAGGGAAGAAAGAGACATTGTTGAGATACAGGTCAAAGAGCTCTGAGGAGAAACGATCTTTGTAAATTTAAAACTTCAGCATGATACAGGGAGTCTGTTCCTGAATGGTCACTTAATATCTCAGAATTACATTACCACACCATTGTGTCATTAGTTCATTATTGCTAGCTTTTTGTAAATAGGTAGGTCTTTATGTTAAAATATTCCATGGCACAGAACTGTTATATTTTTGCTAATAGTATCAGCTTCTTTTTTGTTCCATTATTATAATGTCACAAAAAGTTCTTTGGAAATATGACTTCCATCCTGGTATTAAATAGCATGTCACCAAATTTTTGAATTCTTTGGTTTGTTTTCTGTTACCTTTTCATTTCATTAACTTAACTCTGTCTCACTATGAAACAGAGAGCACTTTGTCAACGTTCTGTAAGTGTGTGTGGTTTTTTGTAAATTATTTCTTCTGATTTGAAAATGCCAATAGCTTTCAAAGTGAAAATTCATGCCAAACCAATGTAAATGAAGACCATTTACCATTTTGCTAGTGTAATAAAAGAAAGAAACTGTAATGGTAATAGTTTGTTATTATAAAAGCTATCTGAATTAGGACTGAGTTGGAGTATGCAACTAGTTTTTAGAGCTTTATGTCTTGAATGATTTCCTTGTAATCAGAGTTAACATACTGGTGGAGGATGTCCTGGGCATAGAAGCGTATTCAAGCTATTTAATGCCAGACCAGCCCCTCTCAGGACCACTTCTCTAGTTTCTCATGCATGGAGCTGTACTAAAAAGCCAAGAGGCAGACCAGGTTTTTCCTAACAGCTGAGCAAAGCTTCAACTGCTGGAACAGGCCTTTAAAGCCAGGAACAAGCTAGCCCTGCTGATAATGCCACCCTCATGATGGGGTCTGCTCGGCAACTGGATAGGTCGAGGTGGGAAACAAGGTTTGAAGCTCTTTTCCTAGTCTTTTGAAGATCCTAGCTTACCTTAAGTAGAGAAATCAGCATGTAGCACATTAGACAGCAATGATCCCTTTCTACTTGCTACTTATGTTCAGAAGCTGCACTTAACTAGGTCTGTGGAGTCTTTCAATTTGTAATAAATAAGTTCAGCTCCCAATTACCCAGCACACTGTTTGTTTTTATTTAACTACATCATTTTTCATTGTGCTGCAGGGTATGTTTTGCAAATTATGTCACTTCTAGTTACTCTCTTGAGTCTGACTGATGTTAGAGCACTGACCTGAGATGGAAAGTCAAATACTAAAAAGCAAAATAACATTTGGTTCATCACTGCAAAACTCAAAAAAGATATCTGCAACTGTTCCATTAGTCCTGAGCCCAGAGGGTTTCGGGGAGATGTGGAATTATGCTGAATGTTAGGCAGAACTACAGAAAGCTTAATGAGTAGTTTTCCTGTTTGGTTGTTTTTGTCACAGCTCTGCTAGAATTCTTTCAAAAACTTTAATCTTTACTTTGTGAGGGCCTAATGTCATTAAGTATCTCAGAGGAATATGAAGAAAACTTGACTACTTCGCTCCTTCCCCCCCTCCCCCTTCCTTTCCCTGATGGCATGTTTTGCAGATTGTGGGGAAGATGAAATACCTGACTAGTTATGGCAAAGCATAAGCCTAGCAATGCATAAGGACTGCAAATGTGCTTGTTGCTTCACCAGTGATGCAAGAGGAGAGATGTGTCTTGCTGCTCTTACCCCATTCTTTACTACAAAAGAGCAAGACACTGTGGAGCCTAAATTTTATACCTAGGTTGTAATAAGTTGAAAAATATCCTGACCAAAAGCTACACTGTCACTAGAATGGGTAGGACAAGTGTAAGCAGACTTCAGCCACTGCAGAGATCAGAAAGGAAATTTTGCTTACTGTGTAAAATAGTCTGAAGTGTTTGAAGTATGATGAGGTGTTTGGGCACTGCAGGAGACAAGCTTCTGGACTCGATGGACAAAAGAAAGGGCAGTGTGACAGCTGCTGTATGTGTACAGTGTAATGGGCTCTTGTATAAGAATTGATTTGTTTACCAGATAACATGATAGATAATAAATTCTATGAATCTCTGACTTCTTAAAGAAGCAGGTATAGGGGAAGCAGCTAAGTAATAAGGGTCCCCACCAATCAGTCAGAAGTTTTCAGAACAGAAGTTCAGTGAGAATCACCACATGTGAATAAAAATCACTCAGAGAGAGATGGGTCTTTTCACTGGATGATATTGTCAAATCATTGTGTAATAAGAGCAACGTAAAGCTGACAATGACATAAGGCATGGCATAAATGCATCAGCTACCATTGCAGAGACTGGAGATGAAAAAGCTGTATGTTTTTAATTTGCAGGGTAAGGACTATGTGGTTTACAAGGGGAAGGGGAGATCAAAGAAGAGTATGTCAAGTGGCCCCAGAGGGACTTTTAAGTTATAGCAGGGACTGGAGTAATTTGTGAGATGCTTTTAATTTCCTGTGCTACTAGTAGAAGAGATTTTTTGGATTTTGCTTGATAGAATTGTTGAAGTAGCAGCTAATAGTTATTTTGTGAAAAAAGATGCTGGATAAGTGGCTAATTTTTAGAGGATTCCTTTGAGTTGATGCATGAAGCTATTCTGGTTGACTTTTGTGAAGATATAGTTCAAATGTATGTGCAAAGTGCTTCAGGATTCTTTGAGATGAAAGACTATGTAAATGTAAGATATTAATTAATGCATTTAATTTCTGAGAGTATGTATGATTCCTGACAAATTAGTTTGTCACAGTTTGCCATGTAACCGCTTCTTTTGGATTTTCCCCATGGACTTGAGTGCAGAAGTCGGATTTTATATTTTTATATTTTTTTATTGAAGGGTAGATAAAAATGAAATCAGTTTTCTTCTTCATTGACTTGCTAAACATATATTTAGTAATTTTTATAAAAGTGTGCATATATATATAAAGAATTTGAAGCTATCATAATCGATGTAATAATGACTATACTTGCCGTAAACCATTAAAACTATTTGCCTTTGAAAAAAGTAATAAGAAGCATCGATATTCTGCCAAAGTTTTCCTAGAATTAGTTTGCTGAAGTATTAAAGTAGCTATTGATAGTGACACTGCCTTCCATGTGTGTGCAAGTATTGTAGTTTTCTAGCTTTATTTTCAGATAGTTTATAATTAGTTAATTGAAAATTTAAAACCGAGGTGGGAGAACAGAAGAAGCAATAAATTCCCCTTTCCCTTTTCCAATCTGTGTTTAGAAGCTAGGCATGATAAGTTGAGATGTACTCTTCCTAAAGTCGTGGAAGAATGGAAATAATATGTTTAAATCACAAAGTGCGTAAAAATGCTTATGTTAATTGCATTTGTACTGAAAATTAGTTTATTAATACTTCAGTTTTCTTATGAACCAGATATATTTAAGACAACTTCATTTAACAAACAAAATTTCAAAATGTTTGTTTTGGTTTTTAAGCAGATTCCAATTTCCAGGCTAATATAATAGATACATATCAAACTTTAAAAAATCATTACAATTGTTTTCTAACATAATAAAACTAAACACTACAAGTAAACATATAGTAGTCATATATAACCACTAAGTTAAATATGTATGTGTGCATTCAGTACAACAGAAGGAAATACCAAATTCTATCACCCAAAAAGAGTCAACCTTTCTTTAGACAAATGACTAAACTGTGCAAATAAAAATAAAATCAGTTTATTTAGATCAAAGATTTTGCTATTAATTTAATTACAGTTAAAACCCAGTGATTTATGTTGCTTCGATTTCAGTCACTGCTGTAAATATAAGTCAAGGGCTGGTCTGGTTTCAAAAAGGAAAATTGTCAACATTATGTATCTGATATTAGAGTAAAGGAAATCACTGAAACTTGTCATATTTCAATATAAACTATTCTGATAGAACAGTAGATATGGAATTATTGGCATAAATTTACTACCTTTAAAAAATGTGTTTTGAAAGCAGGATCATTAAGAAATCATCTGCATTCTTGGAAATTTACAGCTCTTACTGTTTACGTAAACACTGTGCAGGAAAAGAGTCAGCTGTCTCGGTCTACCATCAAGAATGCACAATCTATTGCTCTGAAGAGAATAGCTGCTAGGAGAATCAATGCAAATGTAGTTTCTTTTTTCAGTAGAAAGCTCCTGAACAGGGTTCAGCCGAAGTTCAAAGATTTTGCTGTGTGGAAATACAATATGGTTACACTATGCTACACTTCGAGGTTATAGATTCATCACCTTAGGCGGAAGATGCATAACCACTTGGCTGACAGGCATATGGACGTGTTGGCTTGACTCCCTTTATCGGGCTTTATGATTTTTGTATTTCCTTGTTCAGGGCTGAGCCCGAGCACTCTTAGTTATGGCAGCTCCACCTTTTTATTTGAGTTTTATGTCTTTTCTGGAAACAGGTAAGGAATGGAATCCATTTAAAGAGAATTAGTTGTTTAGATGTATATTAAAATGCACCTAGATTAGAATACAAGACCTTTATTTTTTCCAATCCAAACAAATTCTCTTTGACACAGTGAGACCTGCTTTTTCTCACAATATAATCCACAGCTATTTCCACTGAAGGTAATGGAGCTAGACCAGCATGAAACTGATGCCAAATTTTAAACAGCAATATCAGATGCACAGATGGATATATAATAAGAGATCCTGACTTGAACCATCAATAAGCTAGCATTATATTTTAGTTTGCTTTTCCATAGGAAGAAGATTTGTGTATCCGTGCTGCCTGTGTCTGGCTGCTTGTGATCCTGTTAATTTTTAGTGCTCTTGTCTGCTTTCAAACCCAATCTGAAAGATGAGTGAGGATCTCCAAGATAAATACTGTGCTAGAAGTCCTGAAATGTGGGAGCCAGAGAAAGGAGAGGCCCTAACAGTGCTTCAGATGAAGGAAAGGCTGCAGGGTGGGCTCAGGAAAGCTATGGAAAGGAGTAAACTTGTAAAATACCCCAGGAACAGATGGGGAAGCCAAAGCTTATACCTCTGCAAGTGTGCAAGTCCATCAACATAATGCTGTGTGGACTACAACGTGTTTCATTAGCTTAAATGCTCAAAAAGCCATTCCTCTGGCAACTAAAATTTTCAGGAAGGTCATGTGGTTCCACGAGCAGGGTTTGGAAACTCCTGCTCGGAGGGGATCTTTGCATCATCTTTCTAAGATACTACTTTTCTGTATGCATTGGTCATTGAAGGGCTCATAAAAATTGGTTGGAAAATATGAGCAGGAGTCAAATTCACTCTGGAAAAACGCTGCACATTTCTGGAACCTGATCTGTAATTTTAATGTTTGATATGATGTTGGATGAAGGGACAACATACTTTTCTGGCCCATATATTTGTTTGTATAATTATTGTTGCGGTAATAGTACTGATCTGATTCCCATTACAAGCAAGAAATATAAAGCAAACATGATACTGTGAGGTTCTAAGGGAATCTGGGTGAAGAGCTATCTACTGTAATGTTGGAAATATTACTAGCCAGATAAAGAAAAAGAAAACCTTCCTAGATGTAAAATCAATCAGCTTTTTAAAAATAAATATTTTGTAAATTCTTATTATGGATAATATGGAAGAACTTGATCACAAAAGCAATTGGACTGAGCTGAAAACAATAACTGAGTTAGGCTGGGCTGAAAATGGTCTTTAGAGGTAAATGCTGCCCTGTTATCACTTGTTACAATGGAGGTGGGTTTCATACAAACTTCGTGAAGAATTTTCTGACAAAAGTAGTTGCTGTTTAAACATTTAGATACAAAGGCATCCTCTCATAATTTAGGTAAATAAGAGAAACAAAAGTCTCATATCGGGAAGTTAAAATTATTCTTTAATTTCTTGATTTTTAATTCAAATATTATTTTTCTTAGAAGCTGATAGCAGGCACAAGTGAAGAAGTAGGCCTGTTGATAAACAAAGTGTCTTTTGAAATCTAAGGATCCTGACAGATTCAAATTAGTGAAATAATAGAAGTATGAATGGAAGGAAGTGGCATAGTACATGTTATCATTACGTACCAGTCAAATGAAGTTAATGTTTATACAACAAAAACAACAACAATAATTACTAATAATTGTCTTGCGTTTTAGAGCAGGCCTAATGGATTGTAGCACTAACTTCAGTGAGTTGGGCATGACATAAAATTGAGGCTTCATCCAAATGAAGTGATTAAAAGATACCTGTAGACTGTTTAGAGGAGGCAAGGGAGACCCTCGATTTATGCATTTTGACAAGATTGTGCTTTGGATAGTTGTGTCAAGATGTGACTGAAACATTAAGAACTCCATCTGGAGCTGCAGTAATTGTGGTATTCGATGTTTTCTTCTACACTTGTGCTAGTAGTAGTTAATTAATGTGAAAATACAATTGTATGTATGTTTATAAAATCAAAATTACAATTTATTCTGAGCAAAATTACGGCATTTTTATTCAGATTTCTATAGTTGCTGGTGCATCTGTTTTCAGTTGTTTGATGAGAAATGCTAAATGTATCTTTCTGTGTTTATTTGCCCTGGACTTGGTTTCAGTTTTTTTAGTAGAAGAATAAATTGAAACTTTTATAAATAAGGTTATCTAAGTCTGGTTATATATCAGGGACCTACAAGGTGTATGCTTTTTGATAATAATAATCCTTACTATTCATCTGTGACTGTATTATTGTATTATGTATGTCATGCACATGGAGTAGCTGAAAAAAATCCCAAAACAAAATTGAGGTTTGTTCCAAAATTGCTTTTAAACCTAAAGTTTTTTTCACTGTTGAAATGTTTAAAAATTAACTGTTAGATATTTATCTGAAAATTAAAGTTGCTGTAGATCTGGATTTCTGAAACGTACTCTGGTTTTCCAAGTCCCATGAAAAACTCGAATTTGTAACCTCTCTGATAAATTTGTGTCATTATTGCTGAGATCCTTGAAGTTTATTGTTTCAAATCGAGCTGATGACTGGTGAAAACAGTATTTATGGCCAGAAAAGTTCCCCTTTTCATTCTCTTTAACTCCTCTCTTAATTATTAGATACTTCAATAGATGCTTAGCCTGACTAGAAATGACCCTTTTACCCAAAATAAATACGAATATTTACCTAGAGGATCAGCATTTTGCTTGACTGGAAACGACATATTTGTGTAATGTCAGTTCTGGCGAGGAAGCCAGATTAGACATTCCCATCTCTCTCTGCCCCCAGACATTCATTTCGGTGCTGCAGTTCATTGCCTTTTCAATTGCACTGGTACAACAGCTTTTGAGAATAAACTGCAAACTAGTCAGCTACAAGGTTCCTGGTTTTAGAAAAACAGCTAAGCAAAAACCCCAACCCTCTACAAAAACAGAGAGAGTCTGACCTGAAATGAAGATCATTTCAAGCCTGCAATGCAGCCATACAAACAGCAGTGTTGGTAGAACAGAGGCAGTGACCAGTGATGTAGGGCTCATTAGCTGCAATTGGTAAGATCACAAAGGGCATTTTTCTGAACTTTTTGGGGGCTTTCTCCTCCGAGTTTGTTGCATTGTCAAAATCTGAGACTTTCCAGGTTGACTAGGAAGGGAATTTAAACTTTATTCCAATATAGTTGTGAATTTTATGTCAACGCAGTGAAGAAGTAGATGTTAAATAAACATAGCAATAAGGACAATGGAAGCAGCTGAAAGCAGCTCCTGGTGGACAAATAAAGGAAATGAATGGAATTTGAGTACTCCTGGATGAAGTGAAACTTGTACTAGGGGGTGCTGATATAAGTCCAGGACATAAAAGGATGTTTTTCTAAATTGTCTTTCCAAACTGGGACTGATTTTTATTCACCTGAAAGTTTAAAACTTCAAAACTATGACGTTTGTTAGGGCAAATCCCAGAAGTTTAAAACTGCAAAACTATCTTTGTTAGGACAAAACCCTAGACTTTTAAAACTGCAAACCTATAGTGTTTGTTAGGAAAAAAGCCCTGGCATTCTAAAATTGTTACATCAAACACGAGCTTAAAGCCATGTGATAGTAGGTGAGATACAATGCCATCAGGAAAAAAAAAAAAAAAAAAAAAAAAAAAATATTAGTTAAACAATAATTAAACCTGGAATTATGTATTAAATTCACTTTACAGATGTTCTTGAGAAAATCCAGGGAGCATTCCTTGATGGTTAACAAACCTGGAATGCAAGGGGTTTTTTTATATTGTTAGTGTGCTTCCTCTCATCTGAATTTGTAGCATTGCTGGTATTTAAAAGTGGGTGCACCTTTATTTTACATGACTCTTCATTACATGTCCGTTGCAATTCTGACTAAAATTAATCCATTTGGCATGGAAGGGTTTGTTAAACCTGAGTTTCTAGGTCTGGTAGAAGGCAGAGCTCAACTCAGTGAAGGTTAACATACAGAAGATTTATTTATAAACTTTGTAAACAAAGAACGACTAGATCACTTTTCGTGATTTCTACATAACTTTTGGTTTACTCAGGTGCTGGTACAAAGTCAGCTGAGGCCAATGTAAGAACAGTATGATGAGAGGCACAGAACGGATACGTCATGTTTTGACAATATGGGATGCCATGTGTTCCACTTCTGGTTTAGCTGCACCCATCCTTTGTGATCTCAAGTAAGTCACTTACCTTCTCTGTGTCTTAGTAGCAGTTGCAATTCTCCCTATCTCACAGGACAGTTCTAAGTCAATAGGAAGGTGATGAGAATATGATTTCATACATAGAATTGTCTCTGATAATGACTTAGTAGTGTGATTTGCTGACCATGTTGTAATTAACTGTAAAAAATGCTGTGTTTCACTTTCACTGTTTTGGGGGTTATTGCCTGTACTGTTTTCCTCAAGTACCTCTCTCCCTCAGGGATACTTTTAAGAATAGAAAAAGTATTCATTTGCCCACAGCAACCTTGTCTTTGCCATTAAAATAGGGTTCGAGTAGTTCCCAGCTCAGAGAGCTGATCTGCTCCCGTTCTTGAGAAGCCACGCTATGCGTGCTATGAGTTGTTCCTGGGCAGGGAAGTATCCCTGTGCCCTCACTCATGCCTGCCTTCCCCTTGCAGCTGCAGTGTTGACCTACCCATTTCTCCATTTCACTCCTCCTCTGCATGAGACCCAGCTCTGGTGGTCTATCCACTCCCTCGCCCTGCTTACCCAGCAGCCCAGAGCATGTGGACAGAAAGGGTTGCTGCAGTGAGCAAGGTAGGGAAGGGACTTCTTGAACAATAGTAGGAGATGTCAGCTAAAGAGGAAAGGCTGAGGGCTGGCTCCTGGAGGTGGTGGGGAGTTCTCCAGAACCCAGTGTTTTGGCCAAACTTCAATGAACCTTATTTGTGGTACCCAAAGGCTGTCATCCAACTATGAGAACTATTTGATAACCAGAATTGGGTTTTTTCTCCTAAACATAGATTACAACCTCATCAGCAGAGTGTTTCTCTGTCCAACCTAATTTGGAATTTGATACTTACTTTAAAGTTGTGTCAAAACCATTTCATTTCTTTACTAACAGTTAACTAACAGAAAAATAGTGTGCAATTAATTCTTTTGGAGATAACAGAGAAAAATTCATTGTGAGTTTTTAAATTCTGATTATAGATTTCTACTTAGAAGAGAGCTTTTTGATGTTTTTTTTTTTATTACTGTTGTTTTATTAATCTCTATCTTATCTAAATGGCCAGTTAAAAAGCATCCTGGCTATTGTAGTTCATGGCCAAAAGCTGTTATCATTTAACAGCCATAACTGTTGGTTTTATAGCCATATGCCACTTAAAGCTTATTTGATCTCCTTAAATGACCTTATTGTGCACTCTTATGCAATTCTATTTGAAAGAGGTTTAGGTGCCTACAGCTGGAAACAGGCTCGAACTGGGATTTTCAGAACTGTCTAACAGTCTGACTTGCACCAAAATCAGTGGCTGTCCAGCTGCTGGTAAATCCCTCTAGATTCCTGTCTATCCTTTTAGAAACCTCAGTGACCTTGGGCAGAATCCACAGAGCCCTTGTATTATCCCAGTGAAAGCAAGAACTCCCACAGGGCTGCCTGTGGTATGATACTGGTGAAGTGGGAATGCCTGGAAAGTTGAAATTCATAGCTTGATCAAGAGATCAGGTAGAATAGAAAAGTATTCAAATAACCACCAAATCTCAGAAAAATAGTCAATGTGAAGGTTGTTAGCTATGTTTCTTTTTTGTTTTATTTGCTTACTTGGTCTACCTCAGCTCATGCCTTAATAATAATGTCATCCTCTGAGTAGTTCTCAAGACTAGATTTGGTGTGCCCTGGTATAGGTTGTGCCATGCCAAGCAGGAAGACTCAGAACAGTCTGCTGTGAAACTTAAAAGCTGTATAGGAATGCTACTTGCCCATACTTACCCCAGGCATTTCCCATACCTGACATCTTTCTTTTCTTGGAATGTTAAATTTGGGCTATTTCAAACAGAGAACTTGTACACCTAAAGATGCTTTGAGTACAGTGGCAATTAAGGTGTTAATTTAAAGCAAGGAGGCAAGAATGGAGCAGGGAGATGGTAGCTCATGGCTAAAAGCCTGATCACACGTTAAACTAGCAAGCTCTATAAAAGTACTTCTCTGCTAGTTAAAAGTGAGTCTCTTGTGCAGCAGAATGAAACACCTTTTAACTGAAAAGCAAGCCTGTTACGTAGCTTGAGTTAAAAATGTCTCTGTTTATGTTGTGACAACCTGTGTTCCTTTTGTTTATAGCCTGAAAGCTCTAAACTTGAGGATCAGAGTTGTAGGGGAAAACTCTCTTGCTGACAGACTTTTGCTTCTTTGGGGCTGCTTTAAGCTACTTTGGCAAACTGTAGCTTAGTCATGTTGTTTTGCTTTGCTGCAGCTTCACACAGCAAGTTATTCCTTTCCCAGCCTTATGCTTATCACTTTTTTTACCTTTTTTTTTTTTTTACACTTCACTTTCAAGCTCACTGTTGTAGTATTTCAGTAATGAAAAATAGCTTTCTCCTATCCTTTTTACGGCACTAATTTGTGGTTTTGCTTTGCACTTCAGGCAAATTTGAGAAGCGTAAGACACAAAAGTCCAGATTCAAAAATGGGTTCACATACATCAGTTCCACCTGAGCTGCAGTTTAGGCGTCTAGGACCAAGAGCGATTTGCATACAAACTATGCCTCATTGCCTGTTTAAGCCATAGGCACCTAGTTTTCTTGCCTGCAAAAGTGCTTTAGTGCAATGCTGTGCAGAACCCCAAGTCTATATGAAGTAATAGTAGAGAATCTTGCAGATATTCAGGCATGAGCCTGGAAGCAATCTGCCTGCATTAACACAGCCCTGAAATGAGCTAATGTACAGCCATTTGTTCAAAGCTATGAGTTTAGCTGTCATGTCTTCATTGAATAGAATGAGATTAGGAGTGGCAAGGAAGGACTGGAATGCAAGTGAAAAGATGCCTGGTAGCTAAGAATTGTTTCCTAATGCCTCTTCTTTCTCCACTTTCACTTAAATGAGCTGGTGTCCAAGATTAGTATACCCTTATATATTTGGCTGGGCTCCTTGTGCTGTGCAGAGAATCCATCAGCAGAATGCCTCCTACAGCAGTTCACTTCAGCTTGGACAGGCATTGATACCTGACAAGGCTCTCTGAAACAAGGGAGTTCTCCTGAATCCTAGTATAATTATGAAGTAAGAACAGACCTTTGCATCATCTCTAAGCAACAATCAAATACCAGAGGACAAAGCTGTTCAGAGTGGGCATCTATCCTACTAATGTAGTTAGATAGTTGATTGCCTACTAACCATTACTTGACTTCAACAACACAGACTCTGCACAAGTTTTCTAGGAGATGTAATGGCAGAGAGAGATCGAAACAGTAATATTGAGTTATAGTTAATCAGAGCAATTCACTGAAACAGCAGACAAAAATCTGGTTTTTATGATCTTAAAGTCTTTATGAACAATTAGCAGGAAACAATGCAGAAAAGCTCTTCTTGAGCATGAGAGGAAACCTTGAAGTTTTCAAGTCAGGGTTCTTTTATTAACTAAGGTTACAGATGAGTTAAACACAAGTCTTTTAAACTAGTATGAATTGATCTTTTCTGTAGCGTTGTCGTCATCATCTTTCAAAAGCTGATAGAAACAAATTTCCAACTCTATAATATGAGTTTCCTTGAAGTATATTGTAATAGTCACTGAAAACATTGAGAAGATTACAAAGAAACCCCTACAACAATTAATCCATAAAGTTGTGTGCTATCTTTAGCAAATTATAGAGATTTTTCAGCCTGAAATCTAAGCCTTCTCAAGGTATAAGGTATCTGTGATCTATAAAAAGAAAGAACTGAGAAAAATAAGTCCATAGTCATAGGCTCATATTTTGTTTGGAGCATCCAAAATGGTCTCAACTGTTCCTGACTTTGGCTGAACAAACACAAGAGCAATTGGAGCCATTTGGCTGATATGATTTAAATGTTGTCCTAAAGCATCCAACTTTGCTCTTTCCAAAGAAAGAGGAGTGAGTAAAGGAGGAAGATGAACAAAAAAATGTAGTAACAGAAAAGATTTAGAATTTGGTTAAAATAGAAGTAATGAACTGAAGCTGTGTTTAAAAACTATTATTCCAAAGGGAAGGAGGAGTGGACAGTAGCTTTTGCATAGCTGTAGCTGGACTTATAATCAACTGAGTAAAGTAACAGGTTTGCATTAAAAGGTGTCATGTAGTTTGCCTAGTCTATCAAGAATAAGTGAGAAGGAGGAAAGTATAAAGCTTTAATGAAGATGGTTTTATTCTGTGTTTGTGAGCTACAACAATCTCTATGTGCAAAGATCGTGCTGGTCTTTTTTGCCTGTTTAGATGTTGGGATTTTTTTAATGTTTCATTGAAGTAAACCATCTGGACATTTGGGTGCTATTCAGCCTGCAGAGATTTTTGCACATGTACTGTATTATAGCTGGTATTAATTTTCAGGAGGGAAATTTATAGGCTTTGTATGGGATGCTTGTAAACCTGTACCACGTCTGCAGGTGTGGCCGTTACATCTATTAGCTCAATTCTGTTTTCAGGTTTCTCTGGGGATAGGTGATCCACAAACTGCAATAACATATAATGTTGTATTGAAAGTAATGGTTTCTATAATGTAGTGATTCCTATTTTCAAGTCCCCAAGCTCTGATTCCTCTGCAACCAAAATCTTTCACAGGGATAAGCATCAGTTCATTGACAAACTTAAGAATGTGCTTAGTTTTAAACATGTGACTAGTTTCCCAGATATGTCATAAAAAGGGTACCAGTAGTAGAACTTCGTTTCGTACAGTATTCAGCAAATACAGGCAAATTATACAGGCGTACTGAAAGTCAGGGTTTTTTTTCCTAAGATTCATTTCTAGTTTGTGGTGTAATTAAAAGCAACAGAGTAAGAATGAAAGCATGCACACAATGGGAACAGGATTAGACTTAAAGTTTATAGCATTTATAAGCAAATAAGAGTCACAGGGGCATTTTAAAGGACTGTCTGACTCTTGTAAATTACGATGTTTCATCACTTGCTTATCACAGGTGTATGTAAAGACAGCTAATGCATTAGCTGGAAAAATCTTCTGGCAGCAAAAAAAGACAGATTCACTAAAATATCTGCATTTACACTCTAACTGCATCCAATGCTATGAATTATGCTCTAGAATGAGGTGATTTACAAGCCATAATTGTTAAATCAGAGGCTGAACTGAAGTTTTTCTGTCTACATCAAACTCTGCAATACAACAAAGAAAGGAGGCTAGCAAAATCAAATGTGTGCTCAAAAATATCAAGGTACAATAGATTACCTAACTATAGATTATTTGAATAAAAGAAGTCCTAAAATATACAACCATCAGTTATCCTAACCTTGTTGAACTAAATAGTTACCTCTTGTGGTGCTATTTCTGCCACTGGGAAAAATTTTCAGGTGACGGGCCAGATGTTTATTTGGTAGAAAATTTGCGTTCAGTAGAACTGCACTGACTTGGTTCTGAAGTTCTCTTTCCCCTTCTGTTTGTACACTTGGTTCCTGGTTGCTAGTGCTGGCTTTTTTTTTTTCCTTCTTTTTTTTAAGCTCTTAGCTCAGTCATGAAAAGAAAATAATCTGTTAGCAGTCCCACGGAGAACTGTTTTCTACCAAAGTAAAAGTGATGTAAGTATACAAACTTGAGAAGTTCCTTTCCTGTGTTCTTATCTACCATTATGAGCAGGGAATTAGTACAACACATTTCTAAGAGAAGCTAAAATTGTTTCTAGCTTATGTCACAAATATTTTTTTATCAGATCTGAACATAACCAGAAAATACATTCCACTGAATCCTACATATCTCAGACCTTTGAACTTTATAGCAAATAGGATATGATCATACAAAATTCATTGCATAATTTTTACTCCTACTTTTTACAGCTGAGATTTGCAGAGATGGCGGCACTTGGTTCTGGGAAAGGAAAGCCAATATATGTCTAAAAGGCTATGAGATATATACACATGAAAACTAGTAATATATAGATATTCCTGTTGAGAATGATTCTGAACATGAGAAGTTTTCATCAGTTCCTTAAGGGTTGGTCAACTTAGTTTATTTGTAGTCAAACACTGGAATAGATCACACTACCAGGACATCTGCTGAATAAACTGAGCCATCTGCTTAAAAGCTGATGGCACAATATAGAACACAATGTTTATCATCTCTACAATTTCAGCACAACTAGTTTCTCATTTCTATAAAATGTAATTAGAGCAAGTGTGTTGTCATTGCAAAGCCAAGTTTCTACCCTTTTGCAGTCTCAGCACTCCTGATGGAGAAGAAAGTGGAGTCAATGTTGCCTCTAACATCTGGGCCTGTAGGTCCAAGATCGAAGCAGATGATGGAAAAGAAACGTGACTGGGAAGAATGGTGGTCCTCCCTCTCTGGCACATAGCCCTGCAACCAGTGCTGGGTGGAATTTTGAGGAAAAAAATGAACTAAAGCTCATATGCAGTATTACACTTGACTAGGTGTTAATTTTTCCTCTTTTTTCAGCAAACAGTCATGAAGGAGGAATAAATAAATATTCAACCATTAAGTCTACTATCAGAAAATCGGTCTATGCTAAACTGGCTTTCCTCTGATTAAAGTAACTTCACATTCAAACGGCATTTATATGCTATCAGGTGAAGATGCATTTCAAGTTCTTGATACTAACCATTATAGTTTGGACTAGATCATGTTCAATATCAAAGGCAAGGATGGGTTATTAATGTGTTTCACCTTTTTTAAACTTTTTTTCTGTTTGAAACTGCGATCTATCCATGATGTTAAGGGAAAAATGCATTTATATCTCAAACTGATTTAGTATGTGGACTCAATATTAATGCGATGCCAAAACCATTCCACATGAAAAGTGAATCTACATTTATTTTATGCTTACAATAACGGGCTAAGGTTGAAGAGATCTAAGGGGTTTCACTGAGAACAAGTCATCCAAATATTGTCATAATTCAGATGATATGTTTTAAGCATTGTGTGTGGACAGTTGAGTAATACCTGCCCTTACTGCCTTTGGGAATCAATGTTCTTCAGCCCTATCACAAAATGCCCTCTTCCACCTTCAACCTGTTATCTTTGTGAAAATACAAATTGGCTTGGATGCTGTGCTGTTCCTGAATTGTATTCATTCAAGGTGGATCATGTGTATCTGCCTGGGTGGTATGCTATAAATTTTGGTCCTGCCTCTCTATTTTTTACACCTATAGTGTATGCTAGATGGATCCCAGGCCTGTTCTGTAGTAAAACATAAAAATGTCTTGCTTGAGAATGATACATAGGATAGGTGTTGCTAAAGTGCAGATTACTCTCCCAGAGCCTCTCCAGCATATCCTGGTCTTGCCATCAGGGAGAGCGTTGTTGGAAATGGTAGATCTCTAAACAGCTGGGGGATTCCTCATGTTTAGGGAATTCCTCTCTGCAGCTATAAGACATGTGATCCAACAGGTTCTTGACATTTTCACATCTTTGATAGCTGTTCTCAGTTAATTCAGTGGGCAAAATTACCTAAGTAGATAGAGACTTAGGTATCAGCCTTCATAGACGACATTTTGTTAGGGCAATGTAGACAATAGGTAAACTGTAAGCCATCATTGCATTCATACTTTTGAACCACATGTAACATTATTTCAAAACTCTCTTTAATACAATTTTAGTCCACTTAATATCTATCTAATTAATTTTGATTAGCAGGCTGAGAGATCATTCCAAAGAATTTAGTATGACTCAGGAGAGAGAGATGTTAACAGGCACAAAATTTAAGCTGTGTGATAAGATCACACATTCTTTTACTATTAATGTAGTTGTTCTTAGTTGTTTGGGTTTTGTTGTTAATTAAGAGGGTTTTTCCTCCAAAACAAATTGTGTAGTATCCTTTCCAAACCTTCCTGTGTAAGAGGTCTGGGTTTTATACTTTTATATGTGTTACATTATATATCCACAAATTTCCTTTTCTGTGTGTGCAATCAGTGAAAATAAGATACTTTTCTACTCAAATTATAACATCAGTTCAATAGTTAAGCATTCACCCATTTTAAAGGTGTAAATAATCCTACTGAATGTAAGAACACTGAGAAAATGCCAAATGTGCTTTTGTGATTTCAACAGAAATTACATTTTAAAATTAGGCTGGAATAATTTGTAACTATGGTTGTGAACATCATGTTTTCCTCATTTCAAAAAGTGACAATGTCATCTCAAATTCTTTTATCGTTGATATTTTTCACATTATTGTTTTGCACTGAAACAGTGATCATTCTCTCAAATGCAGAGGGAACATCTTTCTGGAGAGTTCTATTTTCTTTCTCTGCACTTGCAAACCATTTTGTGTGCTTAAGACCATTTTTTTGACCTTGCACAGTACAGATGTTCCAGACTTCACAATTCCAAAATTCCATGAGGGAACCCTGGCTTTTAAATAAGTGCCAGTGTGGGTGAGGCTAAAGTATGTCTAATATGGAGCTCAATCCTCAACTGCTAGCCAAGCAGCTGGCATTTAGGCTGACATTGATCAAAAGACACTACTTCTGATTTTGTGAAGTCTGCCAAGCTGAAAATATTTCTTTCAATCTGGCTCTGTCATTAAGGCGGTTCTCCACATATTTTAATGCTAGGGTTAAGCCAGATCTCTTTCATGTTACATTCAAGTATGTTTTAGCCAGAGAAAACAGGCTCTCTAAAGCCATCAGAATAATGGGGTGATTTTAAAATCTCCCCTGGGTTTAATAAAAGGTGGTAGTTTTGGTGAAATTTCTCTGATAGGCCTTTCTGTTAATGCTTATCTAGATAATGCATCTTCCAAATGTTCTGACCAGAGTGTTTGTGATATTAAGAAGACTTTGTCATGTAGCTCCACATGTGTTTTTTCTGCACCTTTTTTATTATGAGTTGGGGTTAGAATTTCACAGCTATGTTGAAGGGTATTTTATATTCCCTATGCATCTAGCTATAGTCATATTGAATTCCCCAGGGGAATGGGGGAGAATGGACTTTTAAAAAACAAGCTTGTTGAAATAAATGCAGTGCTTACTGCCGAATGCCAGCTGAGTTATCACGGGACAACTGCTTCTTATCCTCTTTAATATGGTGCCTCATGTCAACATGGGTTTTGAATGCCTGATGGTCGATGCAATATAGAACAAGTTACCATCAAAGGAAACGGTGTATCAAAGTGCTCCAGATCTAGATGAAATATGTATTTTCAATTGATTTGCATCTTTGGGAAGCAGAGAAAATATTTTCTGGTGGTGTAACTAAGCATTGCTCAATTGATTGATTTTGTGCGTGTGTGGCAATTTAAAGATTGCAGACATCTTAGGGCCTGGCCTTCTAGTCAAAGGCTAACTACTAAAGCAGACTTACTTCAGTTTAGCTGCAAATTGGAATTTGGCTTGTTTGTTCCAATTTCTAGTTCATCTGGGAACAGAGGAGGAACATTATTTATTTTTACTTATTTTTTAAGTGTAGCCTGGTATTTAAGCTCCTGTGTGAAACTTTGGCAGAATTAAAAAGAAAAAAAACAAAGCAGAGAAAAAGGTAGGTAAATCTAGTGAAAGATTTAGGTCAGTATCTGAGTGGACAGTTTTACAGGCTCTTTTATATTAATTTACCTATTTAAAATGCAGTGAAATACTTCTTTTGATATATGTGACTACTCTCTAAAAAAAAATAAGATAAATAAAATGGTGGCTTTTCCTTCCAAGATGTTTCCAGTGGCTAAAAATACATGACTCTTTAAGGAGATACCTGACTTAATATACATATTGTTTGGGTTTTTTCAGGAAGCTTTGTGAGCAGAGTTGCAGTTAAGTACCGTATATTGCTGGTCACAGAGCAATGCAGTAGGGCCTGACTGTCCAGAGACTAGAAAGCAAATGGCCTTAACTACTCCTGTCTTAATATGCAATACCCTCTACAGTTATGTATAGCTAGCCAAGGTGTGGTTGGCCGCCTAGCCAGCTCATGTTTCTGGCAGACAAATACGCAGTCCTTGGTATCCACAGCACGTGTTTTTTGTTCTTGTCCTGCCTAGAATTTTCTGGCTTGCAAGTAAGTCTTCGAGCTGGGTAGCGGGTATGTAGTGTTCTTCAAACCTTGCTTGGTCCTGCTTGCTTACAGTTCTGTAAATCTGCAATTTCTAGGCCAATATAGGGCCCTGACAGTATTTTCATAACTTCCCAGTTCTCACTTATGCTTGTTTACAGTCAAGTAGGGGTAAGCCAAGAATCAGAATCAGTTGGTGTGTTGGATGTATCATATGACTGTGTTCTGCTGTATTGGCTCAGTTAGGGGTTTGGAAACACTTTCACAGTATCGATTACATTTCAGTAAAGAGTGTGTCAAACAGACCTACCTTCTCATTTGCAATTACAGAAACTGTTACTCTCCCCATTTTTTGAGTACAAAATGAGATTAAGCAACTATTTCAAGAGAAAAGGAGCACGTATTAGAAAAGCATTGGAAAAGTAGTGTGTATGTGGATATATATATATTTATGTGTATGCGCATAAGCTCCCTGTCAAATGAGTTACAATAGAGGTTCCAACAAGTAATGATGTTTCATCCAAAACCATTTTGTTCCAAGGTTTATTACCCATATCTGAATTTTGATGATGTTTTCTGTGGCAGGTCAGCCCTAGGATTCACTAACAATGTATGTTGTGCTAGAGCTCTATACCTATACGTTGGGTTTGCATGGCAAGGTTTTGGTAGCGGGGGGGCTACAGGGGTGGCTTCTGTGAGAAGCTGCTAGAAGCTTCCCTTGTGTCTGATAGAGCCAATGCCAGCCGGCTCCAAGACAGACTCTCCACTGGCCAAGGCCAAGCCAATCAGCACCTCTGTGATAACATATTTAAAAAGGGAGAGAAAAAAAATTAGGGAGAGAGCTTTTGCAGCCAGAGAGAGGAGTGAGAAGATGTAAGAAACTCCACAGACACCAAGGTCAGTGCAGAAGGAGGGGCAGGAGGTGCTCCAGGTGCCGGAGCAGAGATCCCCCTGCAGCCCGTGATGAAGACCATGGTGAAGCAGGCTGTGCCCCTGCAGCCCATGGAGGAAGGATGAGGGGGTGTAGAGATTCCACCTGCAGCNAAGATTTGGTTTTATTTCTCATTCCTCTACTCTGTTCAGTAATAAATTAGATTAATTTTCTCTAAGTTCAGTCTGTTTTCCTCATGACAATAACTGGTGAGTGATCTCTCCCTGTCCTTATCTTGACCCACAAAGCTTTTTGTTATACTTTTTCTCCCCTGTCTAGTGAAGGAGGGGAGTGATAGAGCAGCTCTGGTGGGCACCTGGCCTCCAGCAAGGTTCAACCCACCACAACCTATTAAATAAAAATTCTTATTTTCTTACTGCAGTGATTTACTTTATATGTTTGCCACAGCTTTAGAGACATAGTATTCAGAAACATAGTTAAAGCCTTTACACATGTGACAATTCTCACAAAAGGACTACAAACAGTTCTGTTGGTAGACCTGCACCCAGGTATAGCCTTTTGCAACAGAGCTGGGAAAGTCTGGCTTTAAACTCTTAGAAGTTTTGAAGAGCTCTCCAACTTCCATCTGTTTCAACTTGTTAGCAGATGACAAGTTCATTTCCGAGCTGCTTACTCTCTCAGCATCCACAGAGGACATGGCAGCAATCAGCCATCTCTCTAATTCTGTTCAGTATCCTTCCGATTCATCCTCTACACTGGATGATGCCATCTATGCAGTAGTGTAGTTAGAGGCTACGTAACAAAACTGGCTTCGCTTTATGCTACCTGTGGATGAAGACTTAGAAAGTATATGAGAACTATGCATTTGGCCATCTTGGGGTAGCTTTAGTGACTTTATGAGGAAAGTCAGAATTATTTATGGGTGCATGCAGAAAAAAACTTTCTTGTCCTCAGTAGTTTCTAGTTAAGCAAAGGGAATCTGTCACCATATGGATATCTTTTTTTTTTTTTCTCATGTCAGGCTTTGGGCATCTTAACACAAACTGAGATTCTCTGATGAAATGTGTGACTGTTCAATGTGTGATCGTTCAGTTTGTTCTTGCAAACATCCACAGCAATAAAATGTCTTCCAGAGTGAATATTTGCATAGTGGTGCTTTCCCTTAAGGAAAAAAACAAAACAAAACAAAAAACACAACAACAACAACAAAAAAAACCCACACCCCAAGACTCAGGATCATCAATCTGAAATTGCTTTTCTCAAAAATAGAGAAAAAACAGAAGAAAAAACAGGGAGGCCAGCACCCATAATAATTGGGCTGTGTGTTAAAGATGAACTTAGGTTTTGCAATAAAAGTGTTGCTATTTCACTGTGTTCTGTAAGTGGCTCTTCCAAAGAGCTGGCTTACAACTGTGTCTGTTCCCCCATCTCCTGTTGTCAAAATGATAACATGAAATATAGCTGAATGACCTGATTTCTTAGGACAAGCTGACCTGTTTCATTGTTCAATCTTTAGCCATAAGCTTCAAGTGCCAGTCCTCTGGGGATCTTTTTGGAAATATGTAGAAACCATATTCTATAGATGCAGTCAATGTAAGGAGAAGAAACATCACTGAATTCCAGTGTTATTAATTTAGTCCTAAAGAATAAAAGGATTCTGAGCCTTGTAGTGTTCTTTGCTGTATTCAGCATGGGAGGAAATCTTTACAGTTATGAAAAAAATTAAACTGGGACATATCTTCTGCTGACATAGATTGCNGAGAGAAGAAAAATTGTCAGTAAATTCAGTACATCTCATTAACTTGATGGGAGACTAGGCAATGACCTTTCAAAAGATGAACTTTATACAGGAAATTTTGGATTTTGTCCTTCACTCTAGGGCACTGAAAAGACACCAGACAAATAATCATGAAAGTTTAAATGTTTTCTTGTATGTGATACCCTAAGTTTTTTCATAATTTTGTCCATCTTTGAATAGCCTAGGTTATACTGTAAAAATGTTCCTTATCCTGTCATCCTTGGTATGCTAATTATGTCTGGAATTATTACAGATAAACATGTTTGAAAATACTTCCACCGTATCATGAAACATCTTTCTAATCAGTGTGAACCCTGTTTGCTGTAACAGTAAACACTATATTACCTGTTAACTGCTTGGGATAATTGCACAGGTACACAACCAAAAAAATCAGTTTTAAATATATAAGATGATGGTAAATTTATTTTCAAAATCTTGGCCAAGACTGAAAAATTTTAAGCGCTGCTACTGTGGCCCCTTGTTTCCATACTTATATAGAAAACATTCAGGAGCTCTTCAAACAAAAATATGAAAATTTTGAATGTGAGTAGCTGTGACAATGTTTTGCTAAAGCTGATTTTACACTTAAAGGTGCCTTTCTAAAAACAAATGCCTTTTAAGAGCCAAATATTAGTATCAAACTGTGATTAATTATTATGTTTTCTATCAAGAATACATTGATTATAATATTCAGCAAGGGCTTTGCATGACAGTGATATGGGAAGCATAAGTAGCATTTCAAAACAGCAAATGATATTCTGGTTTCATGTGCTTCTTTATTCAGATTCTTGTTAAATCTGTTGCCTCACAGAACTCTGCTTACTCCTTCTACAAGATGTCTCTGATTTTATCATTTCAGTTTTTTGTTTAAATTAATTTAGATTTTTCTGTCAGAGATGAAAATGGTGACAACATTGTACTGTATAATCAAATTAAACCATTGCTGCAAGTCAGAAACACACATAAAAATGTTTTGTTTCACTCTACATTCACAGTAAGCTACCAAGTTGAACGTCAAGCAAATCCCTTTACTCAATTACCTTTATTAATGTTTCAATTCTTTGCTAATGTTAGTATTCGCAGTCTGTTTTGTGAGATGCAAAATGGGATGCAAAACCGTTCCTCACACAAACAGGTAGGTTAACTCGTTTGGAAGGAGAAAATTCTTTCAACTTTTTGGTCTTGAAAACTGCGGTATCACCTCCCATCCAAAGCAAATACAAAATATCAGAACTAAGCATATTGTTTAAATTTCTTCGATGGCATAATCATATCACTCCTGGAGTCTGTTTGCTTTAGTCTGTGTTTTGGATCTGGGCCCAGGTGCTAACTCATGCCTTCTGAACACTGCTATGTAGAGAGCACACTGACCGTTACTACTGCCTCCTTATTCAATAATATTTTTATGATAACTATGCTTACATGGATTCACTTCCTTAGCAGAGTGAATGCTTTAACTTGTAGAACAGCAAAACCTGAAAACAACACGGGACTGATTTTCAATGTCTCCAATTAGAAATTTTAGAAAATTAGGTTGTTTTCTTCCACATAAAGCAGGGGCAACACTGATAGAATGTTGATTGTTGATATTTTTTTGCCAAAATATTTTGTATTGCTCAGTCAGTTCTAATTTTGGACTTTTGCTGTTTCTGTTGAGGTCAATATGTGTTAGTCACTTCTGAGTGTGAAAGATTGACGTTTTTTCCGTGGTGAGGTCACAGTCAGCATCACTCTAAGCTGAAAAATAACCTGTGGGCTTGTTCAACTTTCTAGTGAGTTACTTGAGTCAAAATTTGAACCATCCTATGGTATTTACAGTACTTAGCTGTCCTCGTAGTTGTGCTGACTACCTGCTAGCACTGCAGTAATTGCGATGTAACAAGTCAGTAAATTAGAAGTCTGCAGATCATATTCTTTCATGTCCAGAGAATGATTGAGTGTCACCCTCTGCAATATTTCAAAAGACTAATTCCCCTCTTACATGTCACAACAATTTCCAGTTTTACATATTTTACATGTTTTACATGTAGGCTGAACAGTGCAAGAGCTTGCACTGGATGTGAATTCAAAACTTGGGAAGTTGCATCTGGGCAATTAGTTAGTGCCTCATTGATATTTTGTTTGTTTGTTTGGGGTTTTTTTGGTGAAAATTTAAGCAAGCATGGGAAATGTGGGGCGCAGGTAACTTTTCCTATTATCTGGTCAGCAGACCCTAAATCTTTCCTGGCCTGGGTGAAGCTATAACAGTAAAAAACAACTAATGGCACCAATTTCATAGCTTTCAGCATAATACCTACCTGCAACTAGCACTCTTTTCATTCCTCTAAGGCAACTTTAAATATTGATATAATAATGATTTGTATCCTCCATAGAAAAAGAAGAAATGAGCTCAGGGTGGGTTGCCAGTCTGGGAGTAGAGAGGAGTGCAGGACATGAAGCAGTGGGAGGGAGGCAGGGGGTAGAGAGATGCAAGATTTCAGTGCAGCTCCTGACCTCTCACTGAATTCAGCTGGCACAAACTACTCACTTCCATGTTAAAGCTCTGCCATGTTAGGCATAGCTGAAAGCGAGTGGTAGATGTGTAGGAAAAATAGAAGTCATATTTGTGATAGAGCAGGTTGTTAATGCCTTTCTCAATCAGTTCTGAATTTATTGTGCAGCATATTGGTATCAATATAATATTTTGGAGAAGAGGCGAAGTACAGGTCCTGACCCCATAAGGTTTTTGCAAAATTAAGAATGCTAGCCCCTGTGGAAAACCTTTACTAAATATCAATTAAAAAAAAAAAGTTTTATCAGGAAAGCAGGTATCCTACTTTCAGCATGACTGTTTTGTGGTGTGTATGCAAATATCAAATCTTACTGTCTCTCAGAATTAAGATGGTATAATTCACAATATCTAGAGGCTTGCTTTGTTCCCCAGAACATGCTCTCAAACTCTGGAAGTCTTTAATCTGCTATATAGCTAAATCCCCAGATTTTTAATTTTCTGTTTGTTTTTAATGCTTGTTTACATATCCTGAAGTTTTTCTTCTTTCAAAGATCTGGATCCACCTATGCATTCCCAAGGTGTTAACTCAGGGTTTTTTTTTAATACTACCATACTACTAAATTCAGCAAGTGACTGAGTTTCCTGGCTAGGAGTTATGTCAATCAACTTTAAATGTGCATTACAAATTAGTAAATGAATGCAAATTCATTCACTGTCAGGTGATGTTTCGTGTCAGATAAATTTGTGCACCTCCCTAATTTCAGTGATTCATGATAGTTGCATCACACTTTATTCCTTGATTTTGTTATTAGCACTCCTCAGGGTTCTGTAACATGTGTGAGATATCAGTCCCTTGATAACAGGGTTCTGTACCTTGGTAAGCAATGAAGGAAATTTTGAATTCTGTGCATTTTCAAAAAGATAATGCTGTAAGCACTGAACTGACCACTTCTGGTTTGAAACAGTACTTGACCACAAAAGTGATGGCTCTGATCCTGCTGGGAACATAACCATACACTCAGCTTTACACTTCCAAGCAGAAAGTAATTCACCAGACTGAAGGTCACAAGTACTTCATCCATTTAGGCTAATACAGAAAAACTTGCAGCACACACCAAATTTTAATGAACTTTTATGAAATTCTTAATGAAATCACAATGACAGAAAAAATAATGACATGACTGCATAATACTATTTTCAGAATGAATTTAGTATAGATTGTTTTGTCTCTTCCTATATACTTCTTTAACTTGCTTCTGAGTGCCATGTTTTATCTTTCCCTTTATCTTTTACTTAGAAAAATATTTCATATAAGCAGTAAATTGGTAATCTGTTTTATCGTGCTTCTAATATATAAGGAAAATATAATAGAACTGAGATTCACTTTGAATTGCCTGCTACCTGATGAACCACTTAGGTATTACATCCTTTAAGTAGATATGAATGTGTAGGTCATTCAATATTAATCACCTGCATTTTAAAGGCAACTTGTAACATTTTAAAGCAACCCACTTATCTTGAGTTATAAAATTACTCTCTTCTATATACCTGATTGACCTTAGCATATCATGTGATTTCATTTTCTCTTACATAATTGTTCATGAAGTTACTAATTACTGAGTTGTTATATGAGATTTTGTAGTTTTTAAATTTTCATGTCCTCTGTCCCTTTTCTATGCTGAGGTGGGAGTGAGAGCAAAGGTGTGAGGGTGGTAACAGCATTAACGAAGATGGTAAGTCATTGTATCTATTAGGGATGGTCACAATTTCACACACTCAAACCATCGATACGTGGCACACTGTCAAAGAGCCACAAGAATGTTAAAATTTGATGGATGTTTTTGGAGGTTTTGTGTAGTCATTACTACAGGTTTATAACTCAGTACTGAATGCATCTGAATAAATTAATTATTTGTATAGAAAGGCTTTATTTGGTTTCTTAATGAATAAAATAGCCATCACAAAATTTGTGCCAATAACGTAGGTCTAAATTGTATCAAGCTACCATAGCATTGTAAGGCATTTTCAGCAGAACAATGAGGCTTATATTCTGTGTCATTGTTTTCTATTTAGTATTATGAAAGTATTCTCATAACCCAGATCTGAACTTTTCCTCTTTGCTGGTCTGATGCTTCTCACCTATGTCCTTGTTCCCCTCTTAGCCCTTGGTTGTTACTCCTCTACTCCCAGTTTTTCCTGCTGGTCTTTGTTCATTTTTCTCTCATTTTCCCCTCTTATTCTGGTCCATGGCCTTCTCACTCTCCACCAACACAAGCATGGGACTCAGGCATTTGGTCACATGGAGGGAAAGAAATCGCAAACTGCACGTTATGGCACCCCGCAAACCACTGCCTATCAGTCAGCGCTGCCTGCCCCGGCTCGAGCTGCTGATCAGGTAGACGTTCAGTTCAAGCCACCAACTTGCAGTGCAACCGGCCAGTTCTGGCTGACTGCAAGCCAGATGTTGCAGGTGTTTTAGACCTCCTGTTTCATGACAGTGTGTTCGGGAACTTTAGGCAGTCCTCTAACAGGAAATGTTTGCAGAAGATATATTTTCATCTGAAATTTGAATGTCCCTCATAAGGTATCTGTTGTCTACAACCTGTTTGAAGTCAGTGAAAATTGGACTTGCATCACAAGAATATATATGTGAATTATAATCTTAACACAGAGCTCCTGAGCTTATGCTTCTGTGCTTCCTTCTCCTGCCTTCCTACTAAAAGCATTTCCTGGTGATATTTTAGCAATTCCTAGGCTGGTCATTTCAAGGAAACATAAGAGGAAAGACAAAACAATCATTTGCAGAATTGCGATCATTTTTAACCCCTAGAAAAATTTTCACAGAATTTTAGCTCTAAACATAAGAGAACAATTTATTTTGGGCAGATAATGCTTCCACATAAGGAAGCAAGATAAATTTCTAAGAAATGAAAGCTATGTTCTTTACTCATTTCTAACATTTTCTTCATCTTTTTCTTCTTGATGAGCTGACTGCAGCATGTTGTATACATTTGCAGGCTATGTTCAATTTGTCAAACACTTCATTATCAAATGGTTATTTCTCAGTAAAAAACAACGCAGGTCTCATTGTTGTTCCAGAAGAAATAAACATGCCAGAATACTTAAGCACTATTAGGGTAAAATAATGGTCTGAACGTGGTTTTATAGATAGATTTTGACTGCATCAGTGAATACTAAGGCCTGCAAAATACTTTTCCTTCGTACCACTTAGCTTTGAACAAATATAACAACTCTTCTGATAGAAGTGGCTAAAGGGCTAAACTGTCACTGCAAGTCACATCACAATGATCTAGATGTAGTTCAGAATACCAAATTGTAGCATTTGGCTTTAGAGCCCACTTATGCATAGTTGGTGGATTTGGGTTTTGTCTTTTTTTTTTTTTTCTCCTCCACTTTGCAGTGATTCAAACGCAAGAGGTGAATATCCCAAATTTCCTTTTCAGAGGTTGATATTAACATATTGTGTTTCTGTCCCTGTGTTAACCCATTCTATACCCAGGCTATACATATTTAGGAACTTGACATTTAAATATGAGTCCATTTGTATTTCCTTACAGAACTGTATGTTTCAGCTGTTTTCATAGGGAATACCTGTCCCCCTATTTGGATAGCCTTTGCAACAATAAAGTTGAAAATGGTGTTAAAGGAAATACATCATTACCTCACCATTTTGAATCTGCTTCAGCAGTGCACAGAACCACTGCAGAATTACCTTTAGTGTATCTCTGCAGTACTCCCTCACTGGCTGAGAGATAAGAAAAAATTTGCTCTATTGTAGTTAAAAACCCCATGATTGTTACTGTTGTTTTAACCTGGATTGTTTCGCTACAGGCAGCTGTGTAAGTACAACCACTGTAGCTGGCTTATTTCATGGGGAAGTAAAGAAGATCAAGTATGAGGGGAAAATGAGGTGGCTGCATCTCTGAGAGAACTTACTGTAGAACTACAGCCTCAGTTTTCTTTTCCTAATGTCCTGGTTTTCAGCTGGGATAGATTAAGTTTTCACAAGAAGCTGAGAGGGTACACAGCTGACTCAAACTAGCCAAAAGAATATTTCAAAGGGCTTTTCCATACCATGGGATGTCATGCTCAGTATAGAAAGGGGGGAGCTGGCCATGGAGGAGTTGCTGCTTGAGGATTGAGGTTATTATGTCATGTTTGAATAGCAGAGTCCATTTCACTGGCACAGGAACCAGTGGAATCAGGCACGAGATAGCAAGCAGCCACCTAAGAACATGGTGAGCTCTTTGAGGCAAGGACTGTGTTATTGTTACTGGATTTATTCATCCATGAGACCGAGTTTTGATGCGAAACTGCTGCCCTATGAGTTTTCTCTGTGTTGGGAAGGAGGACCACACAAACTTGCTGTTTTGAACTTGAATAACTGTGTTGAAGGCAAGTTTGAAGCTGTGTGTTTGATTTTACGCTCTGTAAAGTCCTGAGCTGCCATCAGCAGACAGCGCTGCCTGGAACCACCATACCCAAAGACAGGTCTGGCCCCATATGCTTGGGGAAGGGGAGGAGAGGGAAAGATTTGAATTATCCAATGGGAAAACATTTTGTTGGAAAAATTCTTGTTTTATTGTCATCTACTTCAAGGTTCCTTAACACAGAATATAAAAGGTGCTAGGAACAAGAGTTTTTTCTGTGACATTTTAACGTGGATTTTACTGAGCCTGTTATTTGCCGAGAACATTTGTGGATCCAGGTTTGGATTTTAAATTCACCTTTCCCCAAAGTTGAAGTCTGATGTCTTAGTTCAGGCCTGTCGCTCTTGAAAAGTTAGATCCTGCTTTTGGGCTCAAAGGCCATTTCTGATATTTGGAAATACAAAGGCGGGTAATAGCTTGATAGAGTAGGAAATAGTCTTATTAAGCACTGTCTTGTTCTAGCAAACCATACTCCAGTTGATCTAACGTTAGGCCAGCTGTTAATAATTTTACAAGCAGAGCGTGAAATAGCAGCTTGATACCTGACTAAAGGGGAGCTACGACATTGCACGAGAACATTTAAATGTACTACCCTTAGTGAGCAGATATTAATGCTATTTCAAGGAGTGTCAGTGAAGAGTCTTTGATATTGTGATTGGGATACTTGCTATTACATCCATAGTGACAGCTCCAATTGACAGGATTAAAAAGGCAAAATTAAAAAAGGAATTATTTCATGCCCTCAAGTGCAGATAAGAACAGTTACATCTCTGCTACGTGTCTTGGCTTGACAGTGGAATTTTTTTTTTCTTATGGCTTTTCATAGCCTGCACAATTCTTAAATTCTCTGTGTCATTTCACGTAGCCTCCTCTCTTATATTCTCTTCTTTCCTGGCACATCTTTTTATTCTCCTTACCATCCCCCCCAAAAACCTCCATTTTTTCTAAATGTCTCTTTTTTGTGACTTTTTTATAGTCTGGAATTATTTTTTGTCCTCAGTATTTCTTTCTGCAGTGGCTTTTCTAATTCTTGCCCCATATTTTAAGGTGTTCATCTATGAGATTTTAGTAAGAGATGGTGACAAAAATCCCATCCCCAACTCGTCCTCCTCCAAAAAAACTCCCCCCAAACCCACAGAAAAATCATGATATGTTTGAACATATGGAGAGACTTATCACAGACTAGAAAAATGTTCATTCCTTTCAATGTAAGGTTTTTTTTAAATAGTACATGTTGTACCTAATCTGGATGCTTTTTAGCATCTTAATGTGAGAATTTTTTGAAGTAAGATTAAAATATGAGATTAAGAATAAGAAATACCTATTTATAGGAAATAACACCAACAAGCAGACAATGATATATGGCACTTTCAGTCTAATATCTAATATGACATTTTCATTTCCACCATTTTAACAAATAGGTAAACTGAGGTGCAGTAAGGTTAAGTATTCCAAAGCTGCTAAGCAGACTAATGGTACAGTCTGCATCTTCTGAATCCAACTGTCCTAAGGAAGTGTGCTAGCAATCCCTCCCATGCACACAGAAATTACTTTGACAAGTGAAAATAGTTGGGATTTATAAGGGTGATAACTACAGGTAGATGACATTTTTCGAGGAAGGTTGTTTAAAATTTGCAGGCACGTTTTGATTTTGGGTCCCTAAACAAATGACAAAGCGGGTATGTAATGTCAGTAGAACCGCATATTCGTGCAGTCAGGATGCGCATTGATGGGAGCTAAGCAAGGAAGGCTGAGGTAATGAGGGGAGGCTGGAGGAAGGGGCTTCAGAAATCCCAAACAGAATAACCCGTGACTGAGAGACTATATATTTTTGTTTATTTGTGCCACTTAAGGAGCAGATCAAATTGTCAACTCATACTAGACCAGGGGCTCAAGAGGGTTTGGTAGGGAGGTACCACTTCAGCTTTTGGCTTTGCTGTCACTGTTCCTGCCACTCACGTCAAGACTGTTGTGGTCCTTCCTTGGGCAAGACAAAAGTCCCAGCAGAAGGCATTAGGTCAAGTTGGACTTGGTGATCTTGAGTCTGCCTCAGGTGCTAATATGTATCAAGGTACTGATAATGCTAATTTTAAATTGATGATCGTAAAATTTAAAAATGCTTCCTAGGTGATGGACGTTACAGGTAGCTGGCTGTTTGGCTTGTTTTCTGTGGGCTGATCATTTTAATAGTGCTGATATTTGATTTAATTGCAGTTGTTGGGTAATTAATTTTGCTGCGATGCTTAGTGGATCCCTGAGGAGACATCTTTATATTTTATATCCAAATATATTAATTTTTATTCCTTACTGTTTATATTTAGAATGAAATCAGTAAACATGCTTTTTTTTTTGCTTTTCTATACTGTTTTAAAATAAAAATTACAAGAAACTTGAAAATCAGTGCATGACTTCATAGCCTGTAATATATAATTACCTTTGCAGCTCAGTTTTTGACTGCATTTTTGTAAAACTTGCAGATTGAAATCAGTGCTGTCTCAGGCAATGACATTAATGATTTTATTCAGATGAGCCAAAACTTTACCAGTGTTTTATGTCATTTAATAGGTATTATGGTGCACATTTTAAAATACTAAACTCTCCTGTATTTTTGGCACACAAGCATCAGGTTAAAATGATTCACATGAAAAAATTGTGGAATAAAAATACATCTGGGAAGCATAACATAATTTGTGGAATGTTCCCCTAACAATGAAAATCTGGTGTAGTAAGAAGCCTTCAAATTTTCCACTATTTTTTGCTTAGTTAAGGTACAAATTCTCTCGGACTACACTACAAAATAAAGTTGTTTTCTGCCTTATCTGTAGATGGAGTAACAGATTTTTTTTTTTCCCTGAGTACAGAGTCATTTAACCTTGCCATGATTGCTTTCAATTGCTATTGGAAGCTTGACCAACAGGTCAGGTCCTATAATATCCCACTTCTGTATTTATAAATAAAGCAAAAGGTAAAATATGTAAAAAGAAGACATCTTTTGTATCATGTGACCTGAAGTGAGATATGAAACTAGTCACAAAATAATTATATCTAGATATAATAGAGTATAGAATGTTCTCTTCAAAGTTTGACACATTTTCCAACCAAATATGTGTTTGTATGGAAGATAATACTTTGCCTAAGACAAAATTATGGGCAGGAAAATGTAACTTAAGATCAAAGTTTCATTCTAAAAAGTTGGAGAAATTTTCCGAACTATTTCAAAACTTTAAAATACTTGAAAGCACAGTTAAATATATTTTCAAATTAATCAAATAAGCATTTCAACTGATCCAAACAACTTTTTTTTTTTTCCTCAAACGTAGTGTATTGTGGGGAAAAAAAATCACGAGTTTTGTTGTGATAGTACTAAATTTTCTGCCCAAATATAGTAAGTAGTAGTCTATAAACAGTTTTTCGCAGTATATTTTATAAATATAAATTAAGCTTTAAAACATTTATTGAGGCAGGAAATTCTATGTAATAGATTTTAAATGTCACTGGAAAGTTAAGCTATTTGCTCATGGTCATGAAACTCTGTGCGAGGAACACTGGCCTTCTCAGCTCTTGTTCCAGCGTTCGAATCAGCACTGTAAAGGCCAAGAGATATAAAACAAGAGGAAAATGTATTTCTTCAAATAAACCATACAATGTCCTGGTGAATTTAGGAGGGCTACCTGTGTGCGAGGAAGTCTGCCTGCACTGAGTTGTGCAAAGCAACTGTTTGGAATTGATGGTGTGTCTTTCCAGCATCTCCTCATCTGTCCATGTGCAATCCACGTGGAATCCAGACATCTATTTGTAGCCTGAGGCTACCGGGGTGGAATTGAAAGAGACCACCTGCCCTTTGCCATCTAACTGCAGTCTCCTACTCAAATACATTTCCGTATTAGTGTGAAGGAACTTGCACTGTTCCAGCTCTTCTGCAATTGCAGAATGATTTCTGGTCCTCAGGGCTGTGGTTCCAGCTCCTTACGGGAGTTAAGATTTAGCAGGAAATGTGAAACAGCAGAGCTCTCCCTGGGAACCCTTGTGAACTGAACTAACTGTGTACATACATATTGACTGAATGAAATTAGCTGGATGACAATAGAGAAGATGGGTTGCAAAGAGCTTGAGCTAACAACGTGGACTGTGAGGAAACATGCTAATTTATTTACAGTAGGTTTACTATGATATATTGGTCTCCACTAGGTTTCAACTTCTTTTCTCTCTTGAAATTTTTCTAAATGCAATTTGAATAGACTTTTCTCTTAATCCTATTTTATTTTATTAAATTATTTTCTTTTTCAATTCCTGGTTTGGTTTGGGGAGGGTTTTGGACGGGTTTTTTAGATACCATATCCTTTGTTATCCTTGCTTTGGGAAAATGTTTACGCATCGCAGACTTGTTCATTTGCAAGCATTAGCTCTGCTGCATGTCTGTGCTTTACTTTATGCATTATTAAAGATTTCAGTTCAAGAGCCTGTGTAATTGGCTTATTTATGCCAAGTCTTCTCTGATTTCTTTAGTTTTAATCATACTCCTTACTTGTTCCCAAACATACCTATTCTCTTCTACGTAAATATCCCCCATTTCAGAAGTAAAGAGTACCACTTCTGGGTACAGCAATGTATTTATTAAGTCTACGGGAATTTGGTTCATTCTTTAATATGTAAGTAAGATTTTAATCTCCTTTCTTTCTGTATGGTATGCAGCTTACTGTTCATGGCTGGAATTCTGGTAATACCTTAGGAATGATGGAGCAGATAAGCCTGTTTGTCACCTATTAGTGTATGCATATGAGCAGGACTATGCCTATAAATTAGGCAGATGCAAGCACAAATATCAAGTTTGACATGACAAAAGAGTTGGAAGGCTGGATGAATAACAATTACTGTTACTAATGTTTATGTAGGACAGCATTTCCAGGAATTGAAGGAATGACATTCAGATGACCAAATGATGGTCAAGTAAGAAACTTGAAGTGGACCTGCCTATGACTTTTCCTTGTGTGAGCATGCCAGATAGACCAAATGGCTTTTAAATTCAAAAAGCCCAGATTTTATTGTATTATGACAGGGGATACTTAACACTAGGAAAACCTTGAAATGGCTAGGTGAGAGAGAATACAGGGTTCGTAAACCAATCTCATCCTGCCTCCCACATGTGTATATGTATCCTTACTTCTAGGCTTGGTTTCAATTGCCTTAAGCTACATCCATGTTAACAGATACTGTAGGGCAATAGGAGTGTTTTTGTAGAGCAAAATGCCTGGTACTGAGGCAGCAATGTTCACCCATACATATTTCAGGGAGTTATTTTGGTCTAGCTCTAGTCCTATCAACTGAATGCCCATTAGCTCTCAGGGCACATTAGAGGTGCTCTTGGACAATATTTTCCAGTTTAATTTCATCTAAAAGGAATCCAATTTGCATGTTCCAATTCACCTTCATGACGCAAATCAAAGCATGGTAAGTGTGGAAAATCAGGAAATCTGCTTTAAAAATGCATTTCTGAGCTATTAAAAGGCTCCTGTAGATACATCATGCTTACTTTCTGAATTGCAACAGACTGCCCAATCCCCCCCACAAATTACTGTCCTACATTGCTGTCTTCTCCAGGCAAGCTCTCTACTTCCACATGTGAGCATCAGGACCCCTGTTCATTGTAATGCTTCTCTTGGTCTCTTCTCCTGCCACGTCTCACAGGCGGTTACAGCTTTCCAAGCTTGAGTAGGCTCAGTTCCTTTCCAGTCTGTCTCCTCTCCAGTTTTTTGCCTGACCCAATTACACTTTCTAAAGGACATATATAGTTTGAGAAAAAACAAATAAAACAAGTATTGTCTGTGGTAATCTTACAGTATAAAGTTTGATCCAAAGACACAGACTATCTAGCTGTATGGAAATAATTTGGCAAGCAATGTTGTAAATAGCATGAGAATTAGTGTAAGCGCAGCGGAGGCAGGAGGGCCACTGGTAACTCTCTCAAGTTCAAGTTTGTGTTGTTGGGCGACAAAGCTTAGTGGAAGAATTATAAAGGCTCCTCTCGCATGTTTGTCTCTTTTTTTTTCCTGTTGATAAATTGTCTGTCAACTGGATGTGTTTCAACAAATTTGTTGATTGCAATTACTCAGCAAATGTTTGTTGTTAATATATTTCAGGCAGTGAATTGCTGACAAACTGTTTTCTGTCAGTGGTCCTTTGAGTATTCCTTGTTTATATTTGCAATTTGAATTGTTTTGACTGCATACACAGGTGACAGGTTTTCCCCTGATTGAATATAGTTATTCACAGGGCCAGGTTTCCACATTGGCTCATTCAAGCTTTGTTTTCTGTGAAAATGTTGTTAACTTCATTTATGATAGTCATTCTCTCTGAACTGAAGAAATTTGGCTGAAGATCTCAGAAAAGTGAATTCAAAAGCAAACATACTGAAATGCAGCTTAGTCCCTATAGGGGACTTGTTTGCTCAGCTCTTCAGTTACGTGAACAAGTATTTTCTATTAAATTTGTGTTGTGTCTTTCTTTTAAGAAGTTGGTATGTCATATTGCATTTTTCTTAACCAAAGGGTGTTTACGTTACTTTTGATGTATTGTAGAGTTTAATAACTGACTTTTTGGATTTGGACTTTCCAACTTTGATCAGAATAAGACTTTTCATCTGTCTAAAATAGGAATGTAGAAATCATGCTCCAAATCCTGAAGTCAGAATGGGTCAAATGCACACACTAAATGGCTATTTAAGTATTCACTGTGTGTACATATTTTATATCAAATTTATACTTTTTTTTTGACAAATCTTGAGTTCTCAAGGACTCATAGGTAAAGAATTTACAAATGGTTTAAATTCATTGAACTGAGCTGCTTTTTGGAAAATAATTTTATTTAAAAGCAAGCAAACAGGCTTTCTGATTATTGTTGTAACAAGTAAGCAATTTTTTCTTCTACAGTTCACTTAAAGCAGTTCAGTTTTGGCAAAACCAGGCTTTCAAAGATTATGAATCCTGTGTACCAAAATTTGTGCATGTTTTTTAGAACATCATCATCATACAACTCTTTAAGTATTTTTATTTGATTTTACTATTTTGAGCTCTCAAGTTTGAATACTCAATCCACATTCTTGATGTTTTTCCTTGCAAAGAGAGATAGAAGTGTGCTCATATTTCAGTGGAAAATGAGTTCCCATGTAACTGCTTAGTATCAGATGTTGGGAACTGCTGGAGCTGAAAACCCTGTGTACCACTTGTGAGGTCCACTTCAAACACATCTCAGAGATTGTAGGCTCAAAACTTTATACAGAAAACTTTTCACAGCAAGCTCTTTTCACGCTTTTATCAGGGCTTCAATTGATAAGTATCTAAAAGCATTCTGTGTTCTTTCCAGTTTCTTCTTTCCTCACTGGATAAATCAACAGTTCTTTCCATCCCATAATTAATAATTAAATGGAACTATAATTTCCCATTTCCTCAGTTTCCCAAATGTATCTTCTATTTACTTCTGTTTGCAAGTCATCAAGAACTAACATTCTTCACCCAAAATAATGAACCCTAGAAAGCCTCTGTCCTTAATAGAAAATAAGAGGAACTCAGGCATAGAGCTAGTGTCAGCCTCAAAGAAAAATATTTTAGTGGGTTTTTTTCCTGTTGATTTTTTTTTAACCAAAGTTAATTTTCCTAGTACTTTATATTCATTTTTATTTCTTGAAAAATACCATGTGTATACTTATGCATCATGTCAGTAAATAGCCATATCAACTCGTTTATGAAAGAGCTGTAATCTTAAATTTACAAACATATTACTGGAATTTCCCAGCTTTTTGGCTGGCAGATAAACATATTATGTAAAAAAAAAAAAAAAAAGCTTTATTGAGGGATGTCTTATAATGTCTTATATTTGGAGAGAATATTAGAAATCAATAGCAATACAGACTGAAAATTAAGTAATGTGGTTAAGCACCTCTGAATGATGCCATTTTAAAAGTTGATTAGAAGTAAATATGCCAATTGCTATGGAGCCTATGTTTGAAATAGAAAGATGATTATTCAGTTTATGTCTGCAAGAATGAGACTCTTCAGAGCCATAGGGTATGTTGTGCATGGCTTGTCAAAAGGGACAAGAGTGGACCATTACTGACACAGAAGCTGCAATAAGATGCTGCAGGAAGATACCGCATGCAAACTCTAAGAGAAACAAGTTTAGAAGAAGTTAAGAGGCTCAAGATCCCCACTATTCAGATCAACTGCACTAAAGATTAATAAGGAAACACTATGAAGATGTAAAGTGGATGACCAGATAGGATTATTTTGTTCTGCTGAGAGTAAGCTACTTAACCTACTAACTCACAGCAACATTTACAGTATTGAACCAGCAGCAAAATTTGATGCAGAAAACAATTCCTAACTAGCAAGGATTTGGCATAAAACTAACAGATCATGGGTGAGGGTTGGTTTTTGGGGGGTTTTGTTTGTTCATTTTAAAGGCTCTGTTCTCTAAAATTTACCCCCACAACAATCTTTCTTAGGCTGGGAGTTCTTCTGAAGTCAGTGGACTTACTTATGATTAGAAATAACATTCAGAGTAGGAAGAAGAATTATCTGATCTGCCAAGTACTGCTAATAGTTAAAATAAACTCTTTCTCTGACTGTGGTTTCAGATAGCCAGATGTTTATTATTATTAGGATCACCATCTTGCTTAGAGAACTGAACACTCCTTTTCCTTTGGCCTCTCTGCCAGAGGTTTATTTTCAGGGAGTGTGTGTCCTCCCTCATTCTTCCCTGCTGGAAGAATGGGGATGTCCGATTAAGCCCTACTGTGATTTACAAATGTGAAATAGGCAAGAGAAGAGATTCTTGCTCTTTTACAGCTCCTGTTGACAGTTATGCCAATGAACAAGAGAGATAAAATGTCAATATGCCCTTAAGGAAATTTGTTCTGATTTCCATTGTATAATGATTAGTTTAATTCTCTACATGAGTCTAAATACACTGGAGTTAAATGAAAAGACTGATCTTGGAAATATGCTGAGACACTAATATTACCACAATCCCAGTAATTTTCCCTCTTCTTTCTAACTTGCCTAGAACTTTACTAGGACTTTGAAACACAGAAAATTTCAACTCTACCTTTTAAGAAAAGTGTCCTGTCTCCATTGAACTTCAGAATATTTTTAAGATTCTGAAGTGAGCAAGCTCGTACCTTACTCAGATCAAGGTCTTGATGCAAATCAGTACCATAAATATGGAAGGTTTGCGTCACACTCTCAAATTTCAGAGCTAATCCAGTACTAAAACGAGTATCTTTACCTCTGTGTGAATTTCCATTGAGTCATGCATTCATTTCTGTAGTCGTTTTCTGTCCATGTCATACCACTGGCATGAGAAAATTCCTATTTTGAGTCAATCCCTTCAACTGAAATAAACTGATGTACTTCTTTATTTTTCCTGTGCTTAAAAAACCTGAACATTTACAATCTATGGGTGGCAATAAAACCTTTGAGAAGCATCTCTAATAAAAGAACAGTAGCCTGTGAAATGTGCTGCTGTGGTGTGCGGTAAGTATAGTGGTTCACCTTGAACACTTCTCTTATTGAATACTTTGGGGCAAGGATGTCTGATTGTGTGTAAAAGCTTCTCATGTATGGTATGGAGACCTTGTGTGCTCCTTCCTTCATGCCCTTTTCCTCCTCCTCTTTTTATTCAAGGATGCAGCTGCCAGACACAGAGCTGTGCTCCTGTACAGTCTTCCCAGGAGGCCTTGTGAAATCAAGTTGCTCGCTGTGCGCCAGCATGGCTTTTGTTCCTTCGAAGACAGAGCTAGGAGCCTGCTTCCACTGCCAAGAACGCAGGCAGACTATGCTGGGGGGGGTGGGGAGGAAAAGAAGAAAAATTCCATCTATTTTACTCACTGCACTGTTTCATCTTTTTAAATAGCTGGCATCTGCAGCTGGTTGTGGCAGGGAAAACCTACAAACATCGCACTTGATGTTAATAAATGTGTTTGCCATTAAGTGGCTGTTGTAATGCTTTGCTTGTTTGCCTTTCTCTGTGCACTTTCATCCTTCACTGTAACACTACTGCTGCCTTGTAATTTGTCTCAGACATGTACATTGCTGGTTGCAGGTATACAAACCTCTTAGATCAAGTAACTGCTCAGACACTTGATAAAAGGATCCGTTTAGGGTCTTTCCTATTCTGTCTGCCAAATTCAAGCACAGCCTTGATGCATGGAATACAAACTGCCTTATAGTCGTAGACCACATTTCACTTCTCTGACTCCTGACTGAATGGTACAAACCATTAAGGAGTTTATGTGAGATCTTTAGTGCAGCCACTGATTTTACCAGAGTCTAACGATGTCTCCTGTGACAGCTTTCTATCTCTCCAGAACAGCTGGAGCAGCTATTCCTAGAATCCTCTGAGTGAAGTCCATATTTCAAATAACTGAAAGAGGATCATATAACAGCACTCTCGGTGGGATGGCAGCCATTATCTCCTTCGGAGCATGCCTGCTGTAGAGAGAGAAGGCATCTCAAAGCAACACATCTGCAGTTCTTTCAGCTGTTGGGGAGATGTTTCTGTATATACGGAAGGGACAGCTCTCCTCCCCTCTCAAAACTACCCTCTCTTCTTTCTCCTCTGTGCAAACTGTGACAACTTGATAAAGTGAGGCTTGTCTTAGAGACCGACTAATGAAAGTGTTTTGGACCCGATGTGTACATAGAAGAGGACGCAGGCTGCTCTCTGATGCGCTGCTTAAGCAGCCTGTCTCTTTTCAGCAGAGCATGCAAACGTATGCTTAACTCTCAGGGACTTTAGCAGGACTTCAGCATATTTTTGATAAGATTAAGTGCTGTACTGAACTGGGATGACTTGAGTGTGCAGGAGCCTGAATACAATGATGTATGAGACATGGGGAGGGAGAATGAGAGGGAAGTCCTCCTTGCCTTCTCTCCATTACATCTGAGCAAAGGTTGTACACGATCAACTAACAAAAGGAGAGATGGGAAGATGTGGGTCCATTAAAAATAGTTTTTCATATGGGCTCACAAATTTGGCCCTGCATGCAGCAGAAGGTATCATAGCAGGCAAGCATAAGTGGAAGTAATGTCCTTTCTCATAAAAGTGTCCTGCTTTCATTTAATAAAGCAGAAGACAATAAGTTATGGCAGTTCTTTTGGTTGCCACCAGTAACGGTAAGCTTAGTGTTTTGTAACTGTACTCCAGCTTACAGCAGCACGGTTATAGGATATAAGAGCAGTTTGGTTGCAAAGCAACATAACCAAGGTAACTGAAATTAAATTCCCTGTTTTGGAAACTGAACACTTTCTGGCATTCCAGCCTGTGAACTGTCTAACTTCCAGTGTTATGATAACCTCACTATTCTGGGCTGTATGCTGACCCCAGTGTGCTATTCTAGGCTGAAAGATGTGCTGTTTGCAAAGGAAGAAGCAGGTTTGCATTACCCCACGTGCATTCTGCTCTGGTAGTCTTCAGCTGAATTCACTTGCTTTTTTGCTAGGCTGGCCTCCAAAAGGGGGAGAGAGAGAGAGAGATTTTCTGTGCCTTTCAGCAGCAGCAGCAAAGAAGCTTTTCATAGTGGGGCACATGTACATTATATGCTAAAGAGTAAATGAGTAGCTAAAGTACCTCCACAAGAATTACTTAACTTAATGACCTATGGATTAATAGTTTAGCAATGTAGAAGTACAACAAGCAGGAAACTTCTCAGATCCGTGCAACGCAGGAGTATAAAGAGAGAGTAGTAATAGGAGACAACAAGGTAGAGACTACATTGTGTTGTGAGGGTCTGGGGGCAGATCTGCAACCCAGTGGGCAATCAGGAAGCGAGGGAGGGAAGGAAATCCAAAGCAAAATGACATGCTATGGATCCAGGCTTGCCTTATATCCAGTTTCTCAGAAAACACCTGAAGACTAAGACTGATTCTGCAAAACTGCTTGTCTCCCTTTCACCAGAGAACAAACCAACAGCAAGGGACATCCCTAGCAAGTGTACAAATGCCTGAGACACACCTGTGGGTCTCTCCCCACCTTTAAGATTCCTTGTAAAGCCAATCTTTCTTGCACAAGACACAGGAGATAGCTATGTCCAAGCTGTAACAGTGGTAAATGGCCAAGGGGAGCCAGCGATTAGGGATGCATAAGAGTGCAAAAGACTAGCATCCTTGGACGAAGGAGGTCATTACTTGCTTTTGCTTTGTCTTTTCACCAAGGCCAGTCTGAATTGAGCTCTCTGCTGCTGCTATTTTCATTTGCACTGATATGTTCTAGACGTTATGGGCAGTTCAGCTTTACTGTCTGTCACTTATCCTGTCCTGATGGCATGGCATGAAAATTTACTTGTTCTTCAGGCTTATCCAGAGATCTGTAGATTGCAGCTAAATAACTAGAACTAGTCTTGTATATTCTGAGAGAAGGCAAGGAAGAATCTTGAGCAGTGTTCTCAGCTCTTCTCTGCACTTTAACCAGGCTTTCCTATCTGACATTTTCTGACTAAGAATTTTCACTGTTCTAATTCAGTGTTTCAAGACATGTGAGTGGTAGGAAGGATATGTTTTGTAAGGTGTAATTATCTCTTTTTAGCAGTGAGCTCCTCAACGCTGCTTTGATTGTGATACCTCCACATCGCCTGATTAAATCAAAGCCAGGTTAGAACATTAGGATTAAGAACGTAAATTAATTGTAATTACATCAGAGCCAGCCAAATTAGCGAGTCATCAGTAATATAAGCATTGCTAAATGGCATCTAATTCTGTATAATAATTAATTGGGTTCTTTCACTAAATAAGACCCGACACATTGGTCCTTTATCAATCCACTAAAGGCTGGTTAGCCTTGGGCGCTTCTGACATGAAACAATTACAAAGGTTCTAAAAAAACACATGTTTTTCCCCATTTTCATTTTAAGCTCCAACACCCTGCATTTACATGCTTCTCCTGTTTTTTTTTTACTAATTAGGTCCTTTCACTCTTGGATTTCTCTTATTCTCTGTGCCTGTCATTCCGGACAGCTGATTGCTAAAATTGTGCTGCCCAGTGAGCTTGGAGAGAAAGAGTCTAACAAGCTGGAAATGGTAACCAGAAAATGACCAGTGCTAGTAATTTGACCAGAATAACCATTCAGAGGAGGGCTGATTTCTGAGGTAGTACTAAAGCTGGGTAAATAAAGGTAAAAAGGACACCTTTCTGTAGGGAAGTAAACATCAAGAAAGCAAGAAATTATTTAAAGGGACATCCAGTTACAGACTAAGAAACTCATAATTCAGGCTGGATATCAAGCAATCCCCCCTCCTCCACTTGACAGGGAGATATGTGAAAATTGGAATAAAACCTCAAGGAAAGTGATGGGATCATCAATATGTAGTCTTTTGAAACCAGTCTAGAAGCAAAACCAATAGCAGACATCCTGTAGAGTACAGTCTTAAATTTGCAGGTGGCTGGGCTAGCAGATCAATAGGTCTTTATCATTTCTAACAGCAGCAGTTCTGTTCCATATCTATTCTAGAGATGCTGCTGTTGGCTTCTTACCACTGGAAGTGATTTGTTTCTTGTTTGTGTGACGGATAAAATGTGCTAGCTAGTCTTTCAGAACTGCATGGTTGCTCTCCCGCTGCTCCAAAAGCTTTCCAATTACAGAACCTGCACAAAGGAAAATATATTAGCTCTTCTGAGACCTTGGATGTAGTCTGGTTCACCTTTGTGCAGGGCAGGACCTCAAGGGAAGCAAAGCAAACCCAAAACCACCTTTGTATTCTTCAGGTCCGTTGAGTTGCCAGGAAGTAGCTTGGCATTGCTCCTAACAGTCCCAGAGTACTTGAACAGTATTTACTGTAATTCTAGGTGCTATTGTACTGTAAATATTACATACCATGGATCTCCCTAAATGATTTTCCAGTTATATCATGGGTAAGTTGAATTTATCTGTAGCATTTAAAATTGCAACATTTAGTATTGGTGCCACATTTAGTATCTGTGTTCTAGGAAAGTGTTTTTGGATATTAAAACCAGTATCTCATCCTTCCTGGGTGGTTTTGCTCAGAAGAAGGTTACCAGGGCAATGAAAACTGAGACACAGAATTGTTATCTGTTCAGTTTTTCACTGTATTCATTCTTAGCCATTTACAAATACCGCAAGAACTGTGCAAACCTGGGTTTGTTTTCTTACAATGCATCATTTTTCTCTCAGAGTGTATCTGGGTTTGGAGGCAGCTGGTGGGGTGGTGTGATCTGGTGAACTCAGAACTCTGGAATGAGCTTCCTGCCCCACTGCTGTCCTGCTGAACGTGGTGAAGCTCACAGTTCCCTCTGCCTGCTTGCAGAAATGTGTGTATCTGATGGAGATGCTCAAAGGGGAACTAGACTCATAATGCAGAGATTCAAGGAAAGTAGAAAGAGGAGGATCTGGAATCATACAGCCTGTAGGGAACGGTGCCTGGAGACCACTTTCAGAGTGCATGAGTTTGTTCTGAGAGAAGTAGACTGAGCAGATTTGTGAGAAGTGCTGTGGAGTGTAGCATGTTCTTCACCAGCCCTGCAAAGGTGTGTTAGTCATTTTACAAACAATTGGAATGGTGGAAGTCATTGCCTCCAACCTACAGCTTGCTTTTGTTTGTCAGTCATATAAGGTGAGTTTACCCTTTGTGTCTGACTGCACTGAAGCAGATTAGGGAGCACGCACATGTTGTTTTCTTCCAGCTAAACAGCAAGAGAAAGGAAAAAAAGAAAAAAAAAAAACTGATTTAAACTGAGAAGTAATCAGGACAGCAAATTCAGCTCCAGAGAGGGACACTTGAATGTTCCCTTATGTGCTTTTTTGAATGAGGTGCTATGTCAATAGGTTTAACACAGTGTGGAAAGTTAACTGTCCGTATGACTTTATGGGTCAGGGACTTTTTGTTTTGCAGATGTAAAACTAAAGGCCAACATGCTTCTGCATGATACTTTATTGCCATATGTGTATCGAAGAGTGCCATCTCTAAAGATAAAAATGGTGCCTCTGACTTTTAATGTGAGTTAGACAGCTGACTATCACTATATGTTGTTCTGCTTTTCCACAGAAATTTTTCCTAATCTTTCAAAACTGTTAACTCAGATTTGATGGAAAAAGTAAATAGTACTGAAAAAATACTTCCTTATCTAGCATCTAACATTTTATATTTAATGTCTGTATTTAAAGCTACCATTCAGCGGGTTTCATTTTAAAATATTTCAGATGTATTTTATCTTTTTTCTTTTAAATTATTTTTAACATAACTCAATGTCGTTGTGCTTTTCCTGTAATATTCTCTATGGAGAGGTCCCCTTCATGTTCACTTATGCTATAGCAAGATAGGGTATCTTTGTCATACATTTACCTAATTGTCAGATACCATGAATTTGGGAAAAATGATAGCTGGGTTGAGATCTGCTCATGTTTGTTCTACACGGTTTGCTCCAAAGATTGCTTGCTCCTGAATTCACCTAAGAGTATCCTACTTTTAAAATCTGCCAGTGCTAGTTCTGCATGAAGTAGAGCCAGTGTTACAGGATTTTTACAAATAAAAATCCAGTGGCATTCATAACCCTGTAATCAATTACTTGACCAAAGATCTGTTGTGCTGTAAATGTTTATACACTCAGAGTGCCTCAAGGCCTGCATAATCATTTGGCATACACCATTTGGTCCACAAGTGTAGCGTGGCCTTGCTTACAAAATGTGTTCATGATGGCGATTGGTAGCAGCACACTGCAATGTTCACGGGGTAATGGAAACCGTAAATTTACTCCTGGGTATGACAGAATAGGTGAGTAATCTGAGAATCTCTTAACCAAAATATTTGCTACTGAAATATATGTTCCTATGAAAACATATGTGAAGAGATAAATATGGAAATATGTGCAAACACAGACACATCTATACTAGAAAGTACATTTTTATGCATTTTATAAAAAAAATCTAAAAAGGTTGATCACTGAAATTCATATTAATTGAAACACTGAATGCCCTGTGTTAAAATATGAGATGTTGTATCATACATGTTTGGGAAACACAATATGAAAGGGATAAAAAGCTTCCATGTTCAACTGTGCTGCAGAGTAAAAGAGTGAGAGGAAAGTAGAAAAAAAATCCTCAATAAAGAAGATTCTACCTCTAAGTAAGATCTGTTAGTGTTCTCTTGGCTTGCTAGCCGCCTCCTTCATTTCCAGTGTTTTGCTGCCACGAGAACTGTCTTACAACTACTTGCAAAATGAAGAAAAATTTCTTTATGTTCAAACTATCTCCATGTGGTAAGCTCTCAATGTTTTCTGTCACACAGTATAAAGCTTCAAAATTGAAAGCAAAAATCTTCTGCTTTTTAAAAATCATCTCTTGATTTTTTTTGGCACCTAACTAACATTTATTGATATGTGGGGTTACCAATATTGCTCTCATTAGTCACAAAAGAAGCAGAGCAAACATATTAGAGGCAGAAAATGAAAAGAAATGCATAAGATAGTTTTTTCTTTGCCTGACATAGATGTGACAGGTGAAAATGTAGATCACTTCTCTGGGGATGAATTAGTGAGATAGCCATAGATAACTTGATCAGAAAAGCTTAAAAGCATTCTCACAGTGAGGAACCATTCTTGCTGAAAACAGTTACAAAACTTTCATTAAGGTTTCAGGCTCTGATTTGATAAAGACGACTAGAGCTCTGTTCCAGATGTTCACTGAGTGGCAATGAAGCTGTATCTGTAATGTGTTACTCCTTGTGGCTGGTACAGTGTACAGTCAAGGGTTAGTGATGCTTAGGATGGGTTGATTGGGGCAGGATGCCTGTACTAGGAATGATCCCTTATGTCTGGGGAACTTCTATGCTTTTTAGGTAAACTCTTATGCTTTTCATAAATTGGTTTAGGAGAGCAGGTCAACAACTTATTGTCCCAGAATCAGACAAAAGCAAAGATCTTTTAAAACAATTTGTTCTGTACAGATGAGAAAGAGAAATTTGAACACATTATTGACTTAACTGTGTCATCTTGGGAATGCTTTGCCCTCAGGTGCATCCTGATGGCTCATATAAAGTAGCTAATTTCAAATAATTGCATAATAATGAAAAGAAATACTGAAATTTTTTAATTAGTGTGAACTCAGCTGATTTGAAATATCATGCTTTCAAGAATTAGTTCCTTTTGAGATATCTTCTTGTTAGGGCCAGGTTGAAATTCAGCTGAGCCGAAGCACAAGAGCTGGTTTCACAGATTGAAGGTGGTAGGAAGTACAAAATGTTTTATTGCTTGGTCAGGATTTTTAACGGTTGAAATAATCCGGCTAACAGGACATGGGGCAGGAACTATTGGAGATGGGGGGCTGGGGGGAAATTTAAGGTCTGAAATCCAGATTTTTTAAAGGTATGACATTTTCAAAGGCCAGATTTGCAAGAGGGACCTGGATTCAGCACTCTAACTTGCAAATGACTGACATAAAGTCAAAAGCATAGGCCCAGTGCCTTGAGGGACTTAAAATACATGATATTGGACTTTGACAGAATTCATGCTATTCAACCTAAGGGCACAATCCCTTCTCTGCCACAGCCCTAGTGTCGTTGTCTTCCTAGATGTGCGTAATGAACATGGTGCTTCTACTCATACCTAGAACTTCCTCCATCTTTTAAAGAATCTGTCTTATGGTTAACCCATTCAAGAGCCTCAAAATGTGCCTTTTCTCCACCTACATTCCCAACAGGCTGGTTATTAGAAGCACTGAACAAAACAAGGAATGAATTCCAAGCAAAACAGGGAAATTATGCTCCCTTTCGCTCAAAATCACACTGAAAGGAAGAGCTGATGGCTGTACCCTTTGATACAGTGCTTAAAAAGTGGTTAAAAACTACTGGGAAAAGTGGACAAAGAATTGGTGTCCTTCTGTGTTCTCTGGGGGGTTGTACATATCCTCAGTAGGTCAGGGGAAACAGATTGAGGAAAAATGTCTGATTTGTGGGTTTTTTGGGGGAGTTATGTAGGAGATTAGGTAATTTGCCTGACAGTGCCCATGGCTTTTTGACAGTGCTATAAAAAAATTAAGTGTTTCTCTGTTTGTCCAAGGTTTACAGGAAACTTCAGTGCTTTTGAAAAGTACTTGTCACCAAGGTTAGATTGGAATTGAGTTATTTTTTTATTTTAGTTGTTTTTTACGTATGCATCCAAGAGAAGCAAATGACAACCTGCCCTTAAGTGGGGTTTTTATGCACTTCAGGTATTGATTTTTGTAGGTAGCAGGCATGTACAAGCTTACACCCGTTGAAAACCGCACCTAGAATCTCTAAAAACCTGTCCTTTAAAGTGCCAAAATCACTTTGGGAAAGAGGATTGTAGTTCCTGGTGAAATAAATATAATCCCAGGAATTTACAGCATGCAAACACCTTGTACTTTACTAAATGCTTTATTCCTCCATTGGCACTTTCTTTTTGTACCATGCCAAGGAATATGATTTTATCATTAATAATTTTGTTGTATGAGGAAAAGAACACTCACTGGTCATTAGTTGCAGAACCTAAAGAAATAATTTCTAACCTGATAGCAATTCTGCAGATAATGGAGAACCACTTTATGTTGGTAAAAAGTGAAGAAATGACAGTGTATCTGGCAAAATGCCTAAATAAATTATAGTGTATGTCCAAGTTTCATGGTAATTCCAATATAAAGAAGTAGAGCATCAAAGCCTGAGTTTACTGTGGTACAGTATATTTTATTCCAGTGTTAAATACCTGTCCTCCTGGCGGTAGAAGCCTGTTTCTTGGCATCAAACTGTGCCTAGACTAGCACAAACAACTAGTACTGCGAGGAATAACAGTAGTGTCTTCTGATTCAACCTTAGGAGGCCTGGGCAAATTGCCACAGATTACATTTTAGCAAGCCAGGTAATAAAAAAATTTTTTTTCAGGTCTACTGTATCTGAACTTTAGCAGTTATTGTCCTGCTCTTAACAATGAAATGGAAAAGACTTGTTATTCTAACACTTTCATTTCAGATGCCTGTCTTTTCATTACCATGGAAATTATAGCTATGAGCAGTACCATTAAAAAAAGGAAAATGCATATTTCTGAGTTTTAAAGGGCTCCTTAAATTACACCACTTTCTCTGGTTCAACAGAAATGTATGTTATACATAGGCCAAGAGAGATACTACATTAATGTAAATAATTAAATGTGCATGCTTACTCCTTTACAATGATTTTCACTTTGAATCATCATCCATCTGGTTATCTTAAAATGTTTTGTAACCCTAAGTACATTTCACATCACCTGAGACATTTAGGATGTACTTTACAGAAGCTCAAATGAAGTGACTTGCTGAGATTCATACAGGAGGTCAGTAGCAAAATAATAAAAAAAAAATCCTCCTGTCCTTGCTCCTAGGTCTCTTCTCTAACCATTAAAATCTTATTACTTTGCAGCAATTTTGTTTCACAAGACAGTATATATGTGAAAACTTGAAATCCTAAGTTTTCCAAATAAATGAATAAAATTATACTTAATAGTTGTGGTGTTGGAAGAGATGAATCATGGTTTGCAGACACTGTATTGTTGAGGTTTTTCTCCTCATTACTAACATTCTCTTGGGAAAGCCTTGCCTCATACATATTCAGATGTACCACATCCCACGTGGTCCTTCAATTTAAACCACATTTTTCTCGTCTTCTGTCTTCACCATGCTTGTTTTCTACATAATTGTGTACAATAACAACTTTTAGAATTGTCCCTGGCAAATTTAGATTGTAAACAGAAGTGAAAGTTGCAGGGACATGTCTTGTATATTGCTTCAATCTTTCTACTTTCTAGATAGGATATCTGTCCTAAAAGGTAGTAGAACCTGATCCAGTGGGAATCTTTTATTCCCTGCTGGAAAAAGAATTTGAAATGTTGTTTGTTAATATGTGCTATATGACTGTAACAAGATGAAATGTAAGAAAGAGGGAATCCCAGAAAAAATCCTGTTGGATGCATTTTAGTTTCATGAACTGTTGAAGTGAATGGGCTGAGAGGGGAAGCTTTCAGACTGAGGCAAAGACTTTCATGTGGTGAAAATGTTGGGATAGATCTTGGAAAATTTGCTGACTATTCCTGTTGTAAACTTGGGCAAGTGACTTCATCTGTGTATGCCTCTGCTGTTAGCGTGTAAAATGGAGATAACCACGTCTTTTGTCCATCTTGCCTGTTTCGTGTCTAAGCTTACCAGGGAAGAAGCACTTATGCTAGGCATTTTCTGAGGAGCCACTCTTCAGTAGGGTCCTAATCTCATCCAGGTTCTCTGTGTATTTCTAGTTGTGACAAAAGTAATAAAAACTCTCCAAATTTCTGTAGGGGTTACACAGCGTGTTTCATAGCTATCTGTGTTATACTGTTGTAAGGCCAGGAACAGACAGCGTAGTTATGTTTGGAGGCTGTATGAGAATCCTGATATATTTGGTGCTTAATTTCTTTCCTTCATGCTAAGGATACTTTACACTGTTTATGCAAACAAGGTGGAATCAGAGGGCTGCATCCTAGGTTCATGCACACGGCATCATTGCACTCCCCAGCTAGGTTTCTCCAGGTGTTAGCTATCAGACCAAGACTTCCATATAAGATAGGATATGCTCAGACCATGGTAATAAAACTGAGAGGCAAAGGACTTGTTTAGGAAGGCGTGTACCTTGCTCTGTGGGGATGCTCTGCAGAACTTGGAAACCTTTGCCAACATGGAGAGAAACATAGATGGCAGGCAGGAGGAAATGTCATATTTGGGGAGCACATAAGCTATAGTACATCTGTAACTGATAGTTTGGATTTCCTTTGTAGTATACAATCAAGACATGCTGCTGAGAACGATTAGCTGTAGAAGCAAGATGATAACTTTTTTCTTTAAATCTCTTTTTCTTCTTGCATGAGGCTTGGAGATGCTGTGCTGCCTCTTACTCTGACTTTCCAGTGACCTTGCATTATGTTGTAGTGAAGAGGAATGAACTGAATGAAGGCAAAATTAAAAGGCATATCATTATATTTGAGGGAGTGGAAATTGAGTGCTAGGAAAGTCGGGGCTGGTTTTTCCCTACCCAGAAAAAAATGGCTTTAAAGTGAAGGGGGGTAGATTTAGTTCTGATGTTAGGAAGATATTCTTTACTGTGAGGGTGGTGAGGCACTGGCACAGGTTGCCCAAAGAAGTTGTGGATGTCCCATCCCTGGAAGTGTTCAAGGCCAGGTTGGACGGGGCTTTGGGTAACCTGGTCTAGTGGACGGTGTCCCTGCCCAGGGCAGGGGATTGGAACTAGGTGATCTTTAAGGTGCCTTCCACCCCAAACCACTCTATGATAAAATGCAGAAGGGTCTAGTGTGCCTGTGCTCCAGTCCTAACTCTGACTTCCTCTGTAACTAGTTTGATTCACATTAGATTCCACTCTTCAGAATAAAGCAAAATATTTTATTTTTCTTTTTAATTTTTCTGTCCCACAAAGTGCTGAGTAACTTTTCCCAAACAAGAACTGAATGTAAGCATATGATAAGCAGCTCATTGACTTCAGGTACCGAGGGAGATGGCTTCTTTGGGAATACTTGTTTGTCTAAAATATTTTTCAGGATAAAAGGCCAAATGTTGAACTGAAGAGTTAGGGACAGTCCTTATGGATGGTTACAGCATGGGACTTGTGTTCTGAGGAATGAGCATACCCTGAGTTATTGTGCCATACCGTTTCTCCTGAAGCCATCTGGAGTTAAGGACTTCACTAGATCAAAGTATTGAATCTTATGCAGTAAAGTTGAATACAGAGGAAGGAATAAAACTTGATCTAAAGCACATTAAAGACTTCTCTCTCTGTCATTAGAAAGGTTGGTTCACCTCTTACATCACAGGTTCAAAGCCATCCTAACAGTGACATATTTACCTATGAAGAAAACCCAGGGACTTTTCAGCCATACCGAGTGTTTCAGTCCCATTATAAAGCCCCAAGGTCTCTGTACAAGTAGGGAGAGGAAGACACCACTGTGGCCTCTTTGCACAATAATGAGTTGCAGCCACTCTGAAAGCTGCAGGGCCAATGGCCATTGATACCAGTTAGAGAAACCTGTTGGAAGCTGTAATTTATACCATTTGCGTTCAATGCACAGTTAATCTACGAAGTGAAGGAAAACGCAGGCAATTTAGATCTATCCGTCCATTAAATAGGTCACCAAAGAGCTGGTTTAATATGGCACTAGTAAGAGCATAGTTGCGATGAGATAGTGCTGGAATGTGATCAAACGAATGTATATAATTTCATGTAAACAATGGAAGCAGCTTTTAGTGGAATTTCGTAAAGAACGACATCGGATCAACAATGAGCCAGTTTCTAGACTACTGAATGAATACACTGTTTTAAATATCGGGAATGGAAGTCTGCATATGCCTGTAGCTGATTCCTAATTAAAGAATAGAAGGCTCAGCTGAAGAGCAGAACTAAGAAACATGCATTCAAAGCATTAGGACTAGCCTACTCATTTAGTGATGCGTTATTATACTTCTTTCTCGTGGATATCTCTTTAGTTTTCTGAAGTTAAATATGATACATATGGGAAATAGATTGAAGTACATTAATTGCCTTATTCATCACATCATTAAAATTATAGGTCTTGCTGCAGACTAGCTGCAATGTCTTATTGTGTTTCTGGTACACATCATTAATAAAAGCACTCCTGCTAGTGGTATGCAAAATGTACTTTCTAAATAACTGTACAGTGATTTGGGGCTCACTTATGCAACATATTGCTACAAACTATTGTAATACCCCTGGCACTCGCTTAAACTCATTGGGCTAGTGATGGAATTAATGAGGCTGGTGCTGCTGCAGTATGCTGAGCACGCTCAGCTCCTTCGCTGCTCTTTGTCTGCAGCAAGGCTCTTGTCTTTCAGAGCTGGCTGCCGCTCTGTCTCCAGGGCTGAGCCTAGGATCAGATAATGAACAGCGTATCAGTGCAGCGGAGGGGGTAGGGGGTGATGGGAGAAGACTTATTATTCCTTCACTCTCAAACAAAACAAAATCATTGAACTGTCAGGGTCATTAAGGACCCTGGGGTTGTCATGGAAACGACCTTTGGGGGTTTATGGCTGTTAATGCATGAGTGACTGTCAGTATTATATGTGTGTGGAAGGGGTCACCGTTTTCTTGGTGGCTTCTAAAAAAAGCTGGATTGGATGGCTAATGTTCAGAAAGGAATCTCTGTGCTCCATGGTGTGACTAACTATTTTGAATGTAGCAGACTTTGAAGGGGGAGGCAGGAATGAAAAGCTTTACTGACAAATATTTAGACAGAAACATAATCACTCTTGAATTTTGTTTCAGTAGCAATGCAACTTTATTTTCAAGTTTCAGGAAATAAAGTCAGACTCCCTCATCTTTTTAGGACATTAAAAAAAAAAAAAAAAAAAACCTGAAAAAAAAAAAAAAACCAACCTGAAAGCAAATAATTTTGCTTCAGATTATTTCAGGATAGCAATACCGAGCACTACCTAGGAACTGGCAATAAATTTCAGAGCTGTCACAGCCAGAGAGAAAAAATGTTAATCTACACAGCTAATAAAATCTTCTTTGTCCTCATACAGACTTCCCGTACAACCTTGGGCAAGTCATTTAACTGTTGGTCCTGTTAAAGTCAATGTAAACCAGCAATTGAATTCCATTTTGTAATAACAATGCTTGTTGCGAACAAAGGGCATTTGATGTGGTTTTAAGGCTCTAAGTACCCAGAAAGAGAAGTTATGATAAAAGTTCACCAAACATTGATTTTGCCTAATTTTTTACACTTCAAACTGGAAGTCATCCTGGCATAACCATCTAATTGATTAACTGATTAACAGACGGCTACACTTCAGTTTTCAGTAAACACTACAGCACGTGTCTCTATATGAAGAGGTAAAAAAAGGGGGAGGGGGAGACAAAGAGGCAGCAAAGCAAAGATAATATTAATGATTCCCTTTACAGGCAGTGAAGAAATACCAACCACCCAGAAGCCAGAAATACTAAGGATGAGGAACATTGGTAGCAATTTTTTAGTAACTTTTTTTAATTGTATGGCACTTAATATCTATCCAGTTTGACTCTTCAGATCTTTACTCCTGCAAAAAGTTCTGTGTTTACAGTATATTGACAAAGGAGCTGGATTCTTCTTCCCTCCACCCCCCCACTCC
>VXBL01001518.1:169887-287407 GCA_013400195.1 Aramus guarauna | reverse complement strand
CCCCCCCCCCCCCCCCGGTTAAATAAATGAGTGAGATCGCCAGTTTAAAACTGGAGGTAGAATTTTACTTAACCCGTGTAATAGAGGAGGAAGTCTAAGCACTTGGCCATGCTGAATTCAGTACCCTTGATTTCATATAATTTATTTTTTTTTTGAGTTGTCTCAGGAAAATCACATCATCTTTCCTGACTCTCACCTATCTTCTGTAAAGTAGAAGTATTCACACTTTTGCATTTCATACATACCATCTACTGAAGATTGCGAGTTACTTGGGTAATACATCAGAAGGCCTGCATAAATATCCCTGACAGCACGGTCAATAGCAGGATGCTAAACACAGGTACTTCATGGCCTTATAACCCATCTTCCCTCCTATTTGTTCATCCTCAGAAGTTTCTTAGAGTGGTTGGGCACAGCAAATGCAATGACAAAGTTGCTGAAGATCGTAATCTTATTAGTTGTATTGGTGTGCTTGGTGTATTTCAGAAATTCTGCTTTCTTGTAAGTGCACTAGTTACAGCTCATCTCTATTAAATAGATTAAGAAGATAAAAGAATATCATTAAATCACTGAATCTGAGCTATGGTTGCACTGAGTAGTTAAAAAAGGGACTTTTTATTTATGTTGATGGTTGTGTTGAACATATTTAAACTAAGGGAAACCATGTTTGAAGAGCCTCTTACTAGACTCTTTGGGGATCTCTATATGTCAATTGCTAGTGTGGGACTTGAGGCTTTCTGGCCAAAATTGTCTGCAGTGTTGTCTTGCATTTTTATATCTTCTTGCACTGAAGAAAAAATAAATTATGAAAGCTCAAGACTGAATTTAGTCAAACTCAGTGTCAAATTTGTTTAAATGCAAAACTTTGCATTAGCCCAAATTCCCTTGAGCTGGGGCAAATGCACACTGAAAGCTCGTAGCCTTCAAGAACTGTTGATTTGATGTGCCAGCCACCTGTGACACTGGTTGTAATCTATTCTTGATATCCTGTCTACCCTCCTTGGTTTTTGTCTTCTTTATTTCTGCTGCTCTTCCTGCTCCTCTGAGCATTCCTTGTCTCTGCTTCTTCAGGATTTCTTCTGCCCTCGCATCGCACCTCACCACTAGCTGCAGATTTGGAAAGGTAGCGAATTAGGATAGGTTACTTTGCTCCTCCCTAAAATGAAAATAGTACATTAGCTAAGAAATGAGTATGGAAGTTCATTTTGAGCACCTATCATGGTTAGTTTGTTCTTTCTCATCTCGTACTTAGTCAAAATTCCTACTGATCACCTTGATATGAAGGCTAACAGAATGTTGGTTGGGTGGGTTTTTTGTTTGGGTTTTTTTTTGGGTTGTTTGTTGTTGTTGTTGTTGTTGTTGTTGTTGTTGTTTTTAAATCTGTAAAGTATAGTAAATGTCTGGATTTTGGTTGATCAAATATATTCCCAGCCTAAGACCAGTCTCTAGAATCAATTTTTGTGTGCTCAGTAGATTGAAAAAAGGATGATGTACGTAATTCTTATGAGACTGCTATTTTTCTTACATTTATTGGGAGACACTTATTATTCAGAGATCATCAGAATCACTTAGAATCTAGACTCCCTCCTAACATATTTATTATCTCTTATAAACATGGTTATAGAAATAAACACAGACATAAAGGATTAGAGAAATATTCCTTTGTCCACTTTTCTACAAGTTGCCTTATATTTCAATGCACTAATTTTCTGCAGCCTCTTCCCGTTATTGTTATTTTGGTTAAATGTGATGTCTTTCAACACTTGAATAATTCAAAGCATAGTATATTGCAAGACTTGTTTTACTTTTGTCAGTATTATTTTCCACTCAGATTATAGTTCAGTAAGAGAGGTTCAGTAAAGGACTCACCAAGGATAAAATTTGAATCAGGAGAATTTGGTTAGAGCCACAGCTGCTGATGATGTAAACTGGGCTAGCTCCATCGATTTCTCCTGAACTGTGCTCATTTACACCAGTTTAGGATCTTCGTTGCTATTGCACTTTCACGGCAGCCCAAGGGAAACTTAGCAGAGGAGTATCATACAAACCAACCAGGATGAAAAAAGTAGATGATATTCATTTTCTTCCTCAGTCTACAGGGATTACTTTTGTAATTACACCAGGTTCTGAAACGCCCTTAGATTTGTTCAGTGCCAGGGAATCTGAATTTACATTAAATGCTGCATAATTCATATGGCATGGACAGCAATTATGAGTTAATTGAGGGGTGTAATGTTTAAAAAAAGACACAGTATGGAGAACATCAGGAATGTTGGAATGAAAAAAGGCTCTTCATTGAGGCTCATTTCTTTTAATATTGTTTTCTTTAAAATGGTACTGATTGTCTTTTGAAGGACATGAGAGAACCCTAAGTTCCCTGCTTCTGTACCATTTCTTGGGCAGGCAGCATCTGAGACATTATTCTTTCTGGGAGAAGTAATTCCAATGTCAGGTATGAAATTATTCCTTTCCATTTTATCCACTGTTTTAAAATGTGGTTGATTATTTCTCAGCAGCAGCCATAATTTTAAAATCAGATATATTTCAATTAATACAATCCTCTTGATCCTTTCTCACCTTTTAGATTATAGGGATTAAGTACTATATCTATACTGTCATTGCTTTTGTTCCTACAGCCAATGGAGCCGCCTGCACCCTCTCACATGTTATATCATCTACTTTTGTACAGCTGGCTCCAATGGTTCACTGGTAATCTGAACAGAGTTTCTGGCCTGTTTCCATTCTTTTGAATAATGAGAACATTTAGCACTGTTAAGAAAATGTTTGTGTTTTGCATTTCAAGTGTTACTGTGCGGATATGTGCTGTAGGGAAAATCTACCTCACCCACACAAAGACAGTGTCATCAGGCTTTCAAATAGACTCTTAGTGGAGGCAGGGAGATGAAATTCAAACATCTCAATCTATAGGCAGGTCACAACAGGGCTACAACAAAGGATTTTGACATCTGTTATTTCATTCTTGAAACTGAAAAAAAAGGTTGGGGCCACTCTGGGCTACTGGGCTGGTCCCTAGGATTCCTTCCTTAAGTTGCCTCCCTACTGCCTCTGCCATGCCAATTTACTCAGGTCTGAAATGAAGTTCCCACTTGTAGCATGCAGGATGTGTGAATTTACATAGCTTGCCAGATCATATTATCCTGTGCTGCTCCATTGTCTGTGGAAGCTGATAGGAAGGGCCTTTGTTTTCATAAGAACTCTCTGAACCTACCATTTGAAAAAGCGCCACTCTTAACAACTGAAAACAAGTGCACGTTTCTTTTCAAAACTTGAATATGTGGCAGAGAGTCAGTTTTTGTCCAGAAGGAACAGAATTAGATGGACTGGGACCATTTCAAAAACTACCTATCACTTTTTAAAGAGAATTTCAATTTTTAAAAAATTTAGTTTCATTGAAAATGTCAATGAAATTTTCAACTCTGAAAAGAATATGGAGCAAAAGTGTACTTTTCACTTCAAATATCATTTGTTTTGTTTTGTTTTTCCAAAAGTCCATTTAAAAAATGTGATTTACCAAAAGCCTGTGAAATACTAGTTGAAATATGATGTCGTATTCAACAGAGAAACTCTCTATTCAGCAATGGAATATACAATTGCAAGTATTTGCTGTGATAATTTTGAATGACTTTTAATCTAAAATCTATCGGATCAACAAGTACACACTGAAAACCAGGGGTAATTTCTTCATCTATGTGAGAATAAATCAGTAACGGGGAAAGCAAAGTGGCTAAATTGCATGTGAGTTATCTGGTATAAACCATTCCCTCCGCTTCAGCTAGGCACTGTGCACGTGCATGGTACAGCATGGAGGCAGCAAAAGATGAAGTATCTGTTTCTGTCAGAAGAATTTTTGGATACACTTGGGAGACTCAGGACCTAAGGAGCAAAGGAGAGAGGAGACACCTCAATTAGCTTAATTTAGTAGTATAACCACATCACACAAATAGATAATTATTTCATCACTGTTAGTGATCCATGCATTGAAAAAGGCCAGTGCTAGCTGCCTGAAACACAAGCAGGTTATCATCAGACTCTGCAGTGTAATTGCCTAGGACTGTTCATGGGAAGTTTCCCTTTCACCTTATTTCTGTACTTCTCAAAGTCCTCTTTACTCGTATTATCCTGAACAAAAAATTCAGGAGCCAATGTTTTTACTGTACTCTTCAAAATCATTCACAGAAATTCGAAATGCTGCCTATTTTAGTTCAAAGGCCCAAGGCATCTTGATGCTTACCTTTTTTCTCCCTAACATGAGTGTTTTCTTTCCTGTTATTCCCTCCAGTACAGTACCTATTTCTTACTGAGATTTTTATCTAAACTTAACCTTGGTTCCCAGATTTCTCTAATAGCTTGTGTGAAGGCAAGGGAAATGTGGTAGTTCTAATCTTTCTGGCCTTCAGTACAGGATTTGATATGGTGCCACCTGGGAAATTGTTGGTGAAGGCAGGCAAGGTGGGGATTACTGCAACAACTGTAAAGTTGATAAGGCACTGGCTGAAAAGAACTGACAGTGGGTTGTGCTGAAAGGCGAAGTAAGGCTACAGGCAGGTGGGTCCTCAAGGACCACTCTTAGTCCTAATCTTAATATTTTCATTAATGCCCAGGCACAGAAAATAGACATAAGCCAATGACAGTTGATGAGGAGTGGATAAGGGAGACATGGCCTGCAAGCAGGAGGATAAGAAGGTCACAAAAGAACTGGATGCTGGTCTATATTAGTAGAGGTGGGATTTAACTTAATGTTCAAATTGTAAAGCAAGAATTCATACTATAATCTAAAAGCTATACAAATGGAAACAAGAGGAGAAGAAAAAAAATCTGGGCCTTTTAGTTGATCACAGTAGAACTATGAGTCACCAGTGCAATACAGTTGCGGAAAAGGTATGGTCTGAGGGTGTGTCAGGTAAAATAATTCATATGGGCAAGCACTGATAGCATTGCGGTAAGTTCAAGTAAGATTTCTTTCAGAACCTAATTATATTGGTCTCTTAAGCAAGAAAGATGACTTCAAGTTGTAACAGACAAGTTTTACTGGGCTGAACAGGGAAATGTGTATCTTGCTCTATAAAAGAAGAAAGAAAGAAAGATGATTTGCTTAGCCTAATAAAATGATTGTTCTTTCTCCTACAAGAAAAGTCCAGAAAAGAAAAAAGACTATTTGTCTTTAAAGATAACACTGATACAAATGCAACTGGACGCCACATGTTTTAGAAATTAGAAGGACTGTTCTGAAACAGTTGTCCTAAATAGTGAAGGGGTTAAGAAACTTCAGTGGCTTTGAAATGAGGCTGGATAGCTAGATTGCTTTATGATTGCTTATAGACTCATCTTTCAAAGTCCCTTCCTGTTTAAGATCAGCACCATACCATCATCCTACCAACGTAAAGACTAATCATATGAAGTCATGAGGAGGGTTAGCCAAATTAAACTTAGAATTTTTGTATAGTTATAGTTTCCTTTACTAGATGGGACTTCAGTTTGATGGAAGTAAGAGACGTAATTTACAGCTATAGTTAAGGTGTGGCTCAAATAGTCTGTCTTATATGCCCTGTCATAATGATAAGAAAGCAAAGGGGAATGAGAGAAGGAATGAAGGTTGGATTCTGAGAAGTAATTTAGAATAAATATTTTAATTAGTATGATTATTTTTTTTAGAATGCCAGTGAAAACATCATGCATATGTACAGAATTAAAAAAAAAAAATCATGGAAAGTATTCAGTAAATATGAGAAAGTGGGAATTCTTTTCTTGTAATAAACCTAGTAGAGAGATAATAGAATTTGTAAAACGATACCTGTTTTGTTCTAAATTGTGGTTTGTTTATTGTACTTACAGCTTCCAACCCTTGTCAGGTCCTCTCTGGGCAGTTGTTCTCTGGAGCTGACATGTTGATGCTTTCAGTCTTGTCTAGTACTGGAGGCCTGATGAACCTGACGAGCCTGACTTGTTTAATGACGGTATTTCTTCAGCACTAGACCATGGCTCTTGCATCATAGATGTTTTCCTTTGTCAGTTATTTTCATTGAGGAAAATTGAAATGTGAACATTTCTCTTTAATTTTCCATTCACAGACTCTAATGAAGACTGAAAATGGTGGTGAACTATTAAGACAAGCATAGGATTAGTGACAAACAGTAGCTAATCATCTATCCTAACTCAGTGGCTATGACAATGGTTTGTAAGGTCTTGAGTGGCAAGAATGGATAAGAGCCTTGAATATCTTTAGCAAGGAAGGACTGGTGCATGAAGCAATGATTTCAATGGACACTGATTTGGAGCTGTTACAGCAGCGTTTCTTTAAGGAGTTTTGTATGTTGTTTGCTCTTATGCTTAGCCAATATATCTTCCTGATGCTTTTTCTTTCCCTCTAAAATCGTAACATCTTTCAACTTTGGCCTCACAAAGCTATCAAGCAAATACATGGGGGCATTCCAATAAAATATATTTGAATTGGTATCATTATCTAGAAATCTGCTTGCAGAGTCCTACTCTGTATTTTGTGGTGAAGAACACAAAGGGGATTGTCCATGAGAATAGGGAGTAAAGGCTGAGTCCCATGGATTAAAACCCTTCCTGTTGCCCATGAGGATAACAGATGGACTCTTTTCTTTGGACTCACTTGCTGTTTTGAATCCAGGCAGCAGGGTTATCCCTCTGGCGGCAGTCCAGTCGGTAGCAGCAGGTCGGCTGCGGGGGGAAGCAGGGCACACTCCCTTACTGCACATACACAGCCGTGCTTGTTCAGAGCGAGAGACCAAGAGCAGCCCTGCTGTGCACGACAAAGCACATAACCCCCTGAAGTCCAGCTCTTGGGAGGAGAACAAAAATGAGATCGCTGTCTTTATGAGTACCTTGGCTGAGTGCAAGTAGTGCAAGAGGACTGAAAAGCCAGAAACAGTATGAAAGGAAAGGAAGAGGCTGGAGAAACAACCTCTTCAGCAGGAAGGTAAATGTAGAATCTCATCAGCATTCCTGAACTCAGTCCTCTCCCTAGGGCCTGTACTGGACTGCTCATGAGAAAAGAAGCTGGTCAACTAACCTATTCTGATATTCTGAGTAGTTCAGAGAAAACTGTGTGGCCCAGGTGAGAAATAATAGAGTTTTGTAAGGGTGTCTCTAGTCTTGGTGCCTGATCTGACTAATCACCGAATGCTGAGTGCATGGTGCAAGATGGACTGGAGACATTGCTGTTTAAAAAACCCTGCATTGATGATATTTTTCATATTGTATTTGCTTTCAAGGACTCAGAAGGGATACCCGCATACCTGCTGTGTTTAGATGACTGGGTTTAACTTGTCTAATATAAGCAGTAGTAATTCAATTAGGGTAACTTTCCAACAAAATTATTTCAGCTGATGTATTAGCTTAGAAAAAAAGGTAGATCAGGAGATCATGCATTATTGGACCAGCACGCTAATATGGCCATATTCTTTCTGGTACCCAGGCTAACTCACTCACAGCCAGCTCAGATTCTTTGGCACAGCACTGCGAGATAATATACCGTAGAATCTTAAGGATAAGACCAGGCTTGAAATATATAGATGGTGACTTTAGTTTGCATAAAATTCCGTAATAAATTCCTATTCATATGACTTTATTAGTTGAATCATGTGAAAGATATGCCTTTGAGCCAGGGCAGGTGTCTGTTTTAGTTCTGCAGCACCATGCCATCAACACAAAACACAGTATGATGAAGTCAAAATTTCCCTGAGGATGATATCCAGCATCAGTGATTCATTAACTCAGGCCTCATACTGGATAGGAACAGATTAATACAGTAAGAACAGAGGTGCCAGATGTGTAGTTTCTTGGCTATGTTTTAAAGTCTATGTGTTAAAGGCAAAGTTTGACCTTAATTCCACAAGTCCCAGGAAAAGACTTCTGGCTAGTTTCCTTTTTGTATGGTATTATTAAAAGAGACTTCTGTAATTAAAAGCATTTTACATTAAAAATTTATGTAATTACTTTATAAGGACTCAATGTTGTTCTCTTGGGGCAAATAAAATAGGTTTCAAGCCTTGAAGAGACTAGACACATGCTTACCTTTACATGCAAGCAAACATTAAGAACAAACAGAAATATCAAACTCCTCTGGTGAATATATTTCTTCAGGGCAGAAGCTGAGACCTGGTCATCCTCAACGAAAGAATAAAGTTCCTCTTCTGAGAGCAAAGGCTGAACTTTTTTAGGTGTGGAGCCATGGCCTGTGGCGTCGCCTTATTAATGTAGTTTCTAAAGAAAATAATTTGAGTTGGTGGCAAGTTTGTATGCAGAGCAAATTCTATCTTGCCCTGTTTAGCTAGAGACTCTTCACTGAGAACATGATTTCCTATTTTCAGTGTACTTCAAAATAATGTAAGATTCCAACAACTAGGAAATAGAGTTTGTGAGTAGGAGTAAATAGCTTGATATAGACATTGCTTTAATTCAAAATGCAGTAAATAAGTAACTAAAGTGTGATAATGTTTATTTTTTTGGCTTTGAAATGTATTTTAAAAGATACTGGCTTTTCTGTACCCGCAAAGGCTGGCTGTATTGAAATCTGGTGCTTTAATGTATGCCACTGTTAGAGCCATAATGAAAGAGCAGTTATGGGTATATGCATCAAGACGACTGTGGGCTGGAAGATTAGTGAAATGAGGATGCTGAAAGGTACATTGCTTCATGCTTCTGCACTGCTCCTGAGCTCAGACGTGGTTTGAAATGGTACAACAGTGCAGTGCCCTTTATGGGGTCATGAGGCTCACGAGAATGTTAAAATAATCCTGTAACAGGCAGACTGCTAAAGACCACAGTGCCAGCAAACAGGTGACAGGTTCATGTGTGATTTACATAGAGTATTAATTGATTAACCTCGAGAACCCTGTGGGTGATTACTGTGCTGATGAGTAATTTCTCATGCTGATACGTAGGCCCTTCCTTTCCTCTGGCTCCCTCCCAAGTGCCTTGAGCACTATTCCTTTGATGTTCTTCCTACAGCCTAAAGACATCTCAGTCCACTCTTGGTTTTGCACTGCTAGAGATCTCTGTGGTCCAGGCTGACTGCAGGCTTGCTCCATGACCGTGCAGTCGGGATGGAAGTCAGAGATGTTGTGGCCAAGCCCCAAAGTGGCCTGGCCGCAGGTCCTCCCACCATGGACTCTCCTACCTGTGTGCGTGAAGATTTACAGAACAGACGAGGAGTAGATCTGGTTTTCTTCTCATGGCAAATAGCAGACCACTCTGAAGGTAGTACAAAAACCCAACAGCCTGTTCACATGAGCAGTGCTGAGTGTCTGAAGACTTTTATGCTATTTTATTGCACCAGCTACTTTTAGGCTGGCTCTGGTACCTGTCTGTTTTTTCTCTTCTAAAATGCTAATTGAAAGTTAGGCTTTTCCACAGGATTCAAATGGAGAAACATTACAAGTGACTTGTTTTTCAAGTTCCTGAAAAAAAAGTTGATTGAGAGATTTGCCAGTCAGTATTTCTTATTTCACAGCTTGATTTTAAAATGTCTTATGTGACAAAATGAGAAAAGATTTGAAAAATGAAGGTATTATAATAGAAATAAACAGTGATTATTTTGCTTTGGATAATGTTTCCTTTAATTTCCTAAGGTATGCTGGATTGCATGTTAATGTAACCAGATATTCAATATATTCCAGATCTTGTTGTTATAACTGTAATGATCTGCCCTGATAATTTGCTCCCAGTATGTAACAGCGCTTATATATATGGGTAGGTTAGAGCTAATTGCCACCTAGTTCTTTTTATTAGGGCTACAGAGATTAGTAGCCCACACAAGTTTATGAAAAAAAATACACTTTACAAGCATGTTGATGTGATTAAGTCTGAGAACAGTCATTCTGAACATAAATACACTTAAATCTGTAAATAAATACACATGAAAAAAAGGGTGACTTTGAGGAATGTCTTCCATTGGTTTCCTTTGTGAAAAGGCAAATGTTTCTTAGCTGATAGTTTTATACAGACCTACTTGTATTTTAATTTTTTTATGGAGTAATATTCATCCCAAGAAGATTCAAGGTCACCAGATTTGACTGTCAGTTGTGTTTGGGTGTGTGTTGTTTGCAGGTTGTGCATGGATTGCACACTTGTAACGCATTCTGCAGACTGTGGTATCATACCTATAAACATACCTGGGAAGGCCTTAATAAGATAGTGGCATTCTTTATAAAATGGATATTATTTTACAAAATGAAGGTTATTATATACTCCCTTGGTGGGTTGCTAGCTTGCCAGCTGAAGGCCACTCAGAAGCAGATCCTCTAAATTTCTGATAGATTTATTTTGCGGGACTTTTTTTACTGTCTTGAAGAACTCAGTTCAATTAAAAACTACTTAAATATACATGTGAATTTGATGTACATTAAGAAAAAAAAGGCTTAAAATCAAGCATATTTTAATATATTACTGGAGATGTACAGTTTTAGTTTTGTATATTAAAAGAAGATCTGTTAATGATATTTGGAATAATAATATGTGGAAGCTTATGACAAAAAAATATTATATGACTAGGGTTTCTTATATGCCTTCTATGCTTTGTTCTTTTTAAATAAAAGATTATAATTCTATATATATTTTAATTTTTGTATGAGGGATCTGAAAGAGAAAAAAATCCAATAGACATCAGGACTACTTTTTTATATACCACATTTAACTGGAATTAGGTGCAGTATTGTATCGTATATTTACAGCAATATTGTGCTGGTATATGTTGCATGCTGTTGCACTCATAAGTTTTGCACAGTGATAGACTAATAAGTTTCAAATTAGTAAAAATAAGCCCTGAGATAAAAGATTACAATATGAAGTGAACGATTACAGTATTTATTATTATAGTGATTATTTCTTTATACTGTAATTCTTTTTCCTTGTGTCAAACTTTAACTTATTTAACCCATTTGGATGTCATTTGTGGAACAGAATTCACCCCAGTGTTTGTCTTTGTAGGTTGTGCTTCTTCCCATGTATTGCTTTTGTTTATGTTTCAGACTTTATTCTGGCAAAGGCATACATGTGTGCATTTTCTGTATAGAGAGCTTTCCTTTCTAAAATCCTGTTAAACAGTTCACTGTCTGTCTATGAACCTGGACTCTCCCTTTGGTCATTCTGAGGAAGTCAGTTTCAATCAGAAAAAAGGACGAGCAGGTTTGAAATAATTTCCATATACTTTATGGGTGGTGTTCTTGTTCCTTTCCAGCCTCTGCAGGCTGGATAACAGGGCCAAACATCTGTGCCTGGGAAACTGGGTGCGTGCCCTGGTCAGAGTTGCGGGGCTCAGCTCAGTGCTGCCTCATGGGCTGGTTGGTGTAAGCAGGGATCAGGACTGCCTGCATCGCACCTGGGGACGATCCAGCTGGCAGAGCGGCCCATGTCTATGAAGGTGGGACTAAAGCTTAGATCCACCTTAGTTATATTCTCCCAGGCATAACAAGCTGTGAGTTTTCCACTGCTCCTCTCCATCATGTATTTAACGCAGTTAATAAGTAAAGCAAGGATACCAAATTGGAGAAGGCATATTGTGTTCCCTTCCTATCTCTCCTTTGGTAATTTCAGCCTAATCTTGCAGTAGCAGTTAGCTTTAGATTTGAAGTTCTTGAGGAAAAAAAATTACTGTCTTTGGAACGCTGCACAGCATATCTTCAGTTTTGGTTCTTAAAGCGTTCTATGCCTCTGAATCTCAATTTACTTCTTTAAACATATTTTGGGTGCTTCTATACAGAGTAAAAAAAATTTCTTGGCTGGAAATTTGTACATAAGCCCTTCATTCATCTCTGAACATTTGGAGCCTTTATTAATTTCTGTGGTTGTTGGACTAGGACTTATGTCTGCCTTAGAGGATGCAAGCTAGTGACAAGACACTGAAGTCAGTTTTGTCAAAAAAATGTTAAGGGCTACAACGCATGCAAAATTTGGCTGAACAGTAAGCGGTAGTAACGTCCAGAAGGTCTGCCATGTCAGCCGTAGGAGGGAAGCTCTGTTAAACCCACCTTGGTACTACCCAATGCTATTTCTTGTTCTTAAGGATTTAGTCAGCTTTTGGGACTGGAAGTTTCTTGTCTAGCTTCAGAGGCTACAGCAATTCTCTCTGCTGAGACTGTCTGAGAATTCAGACAAATACCATCCCATGACAAACTGCTCATGTTGTCAAACCATTGTTCTCACTGAAACCCAGAAGAAGAGGAGCCTGTGAAAGTAGCTGAGATTCCCACATCCTCAAGTGGACTGGAGACCTGACTACCCAGCACTTACTTGTTGGTTTATGTGAGATTATAACTGTGAGAATATGTCTGAGGCAAAAAGAAACCAGAAAATACTGCTGAGATGCAGTGGGGCAGGAGGTATAACTGTTAGGCAGGAGAGGAAAGATGGCTTTAGCAAAAGGGCTGGTCATGTTTCTTACATCGCAGCACGTAACTGTCCCTACAGTCATGAGGAACTGAGTGTGCGTACCTGAGGCACTGCGTAGTTACAAGTAGTTTCTGTTATTTTAAATACCTAGATTGAATTGCATAATTATTTGATATATCTGCACATGTTCTCTCTGGAGAAAGTACCCAAACAATTGCTGTTGCTATTAATATTATTAGGATAAATTCTCAGGAATACTGAACATCTGCATCTTTCTTGGGGGAACACCTGAGTCTGCAGGTGTTCAGCATAGTAAAGGCTTCTGGATAACTTAGACTGCATCCTGAACTTAACCCTTGTATATTGTCAGGATTCAAAGATGCAGTTCTCCCTTGAGTCCCATCTCACATCTAGAGAGAACAATTTTGTAACGGGGGATATATTGGCACTTCAGTTCCCAGAAGAATATGCTGCACATATTTAAACCACTTACTGGTTACAGCATCACCAGGTATCTTTCATCTCTCTTAGTCACCAGGTAAGGACTGGATCCTGAGGAACTCTTCACGTTCAGAAGTATTTTTTTTTTCTCAGGAGGAAATTTAAGATGGTCAGAAGAGGAAGAAGCACAATGGCATTGAACAGAACTGTTTGATTAGTCATATTAGGTATTTAACGTTAAATAGAGGCAGCCTATGGTTTTTATTATTGTTCTGAAGAGCTTCACTCTGGGAGGTACTAGCCTTTAATTGGGCATGTGTGCAAACAAAACATATATCCAACTTGAGTTATTTGTATGACAGCAGTAGAAAGATTATCATCATAACATCCTTCACAGAATATTTCATATCAGGCAGCCTTCCACAGCTGTAGTTCTCAATCTTTATTAGATCTATTATGCAAACACAGAAAGCTTCTTGAGTCAGCAGAAACTCTGCAAGCTGATATGTGTTGTTCGTGCTGCCTTGCAAATCACTTGCCCTAATCACCTAAGAGTTGATTAAAGTGGAGGTTGATTGGTTAATTTGCTCTCAACCTTGGAGAACCCATGAAATTGATTATTATAGCAGTTATTTAAAACATGTGGTACGTCCCTCTTTCTTAGTGTTTAGCTGTATTCTAAAGACAAACAAGAATTTATGGATTGTTATTAAAAAGAAAAAAAGAAAGAAAGAAAAAGAGAACAAGAACTTCCCTGCTAGGCATTTGCCTGTGTTGCTTTTAAATCAAACAAATTTTTGTTAATATCCCTATTCGTACACTGCATGACAGGGTTCCGCAGACTAACTCACAGAAGCCATGGAAAGTGTGGACTTGAAGAGAATAAAGAACAAAAAAATATACCTATATCTCTATCTCTACCTCAGTTTACCTTTCTAACATTTTCTTTTCTGTAAAGAGTTAAAAGCAATGAAGACTACTGGGAAAACCTCCCTCCTCCTCCACATACAGTAACAGCAAAGATAATCTAGAAAATACCTGATGTCCTGAGGGAAACTATGGGAAAGCTATTAATGGGGTGGAGTACTGCTATCCTGGTTCCAACTTTCTAGAAAAATTTTACAGTTCCCAGCCCTGCCCTGGTGATGAAAAGGGAGAAAGGGGGCTGAGTAGTTTCCCAGCACTGCCCTGAAAATGTCTGTGAATGCTGACAAGGCTTCACGGTCTCACACAATATACCATATGTTTCTCCTAGCCAAAGATGGGAGTAGCCGTAATGAGAAGAGGGTAATAATGCTTGAAAGATCAAGCATTTGGTAAAGGAAAAAATATTTATGGTATTGCATGTTGTTTTATCCTTTTGCTCTAAGTACTTTGGCTGAATGAATAAATAATGCTTTGTTTATAAAGCAGCTCTTTCTGAATTATTTTAACAAAGCATTGACATTCTCCCAGAGGAAAAAAAGCTTTACAGGTAGTAACACAGATAAGCTTATGAGACAGAGATGCAGCACAAAGGTCTGCTCCTGGAGTGACTGGTCAAGGCAGCAGCACCACGCAGGAGAAGGGTCAGGGTACAGCTAATGTGGATAAGGAGAGTGTTGAAAGCGCAGGTTGCCCTGTCACATCTGTTTCTTCCTCGCCTTCTTTGTGGAAAAGAAAGCATTATGTATAGGTATTTGGTCTCCACATGTAAAATTACTCTGGTTTCTTCTTGGCTAAGACATCTTAGTAGAACTTTGCAGAATTTACACTCTACTTTCACAGGCAGGAATAGTCAGATTTCAGTATTTATGTGGAGTAGGCCTCATATATGGTGTGGACAGCTAGCTTTCTCCCTTGTGTTTCATCAGTTCCTCACTGACTTGCACACGAGTGTGGCCAGAAGGTAGGGGCCTGCCCTGCAGTTCCCCAAAACACTACCTCACATCTCAATGGAAGTCATTGACTGGGTCTTTGTCCCCTTTCTCCCTTGCTTTTTCGCCAGCATAGTTGTGGTGCTGTGGTCTAATCACAGCGGAAGGGCTTTGATATGGGTTGGGGTCTAGGTTTTTTTTAACTTTATCAATTATATTAGTGCAAAACCTCATCTTCTGACTGCAAGCTGTTCCCTGCTGGCTGCTGTACTCTTATGCACAGTTTCACTTACCTTCTTCACTGGTTTCATGAGAGAGTTTACTGAGGCAACCTCTGTTACCTGGCAGCATTCGTTGCAGTTGCTAAAAGCTATAAAAATGTAAGAATTGCACATGAGTGCCTTCTCTTTATAGTTGCTGTCTGCATCTTTCTGCATACAGTTGATTAATTCTTCTGTACAATGCCTTGAGGAATTAGTGTGTGAAGTATCCCGTCTGATAGATCTGCTAAGTGCTTTTATGAAGACATCTTCAGGCAACAGTATTGTCATACACTACAGTTATAGAGGGTATGTGTTGGGTCCTGTCCTTATGGTAAACAATCATGTCTGTGTATATCCTAGTGACTAATTTCTGCCTGAGAAGAGATGTTTATGGGAGACTGCCAACAACTGTTGTGCTAAAATTATACACACAAAAAAATACATTTGCATGCTTTGCATCTTCTGCTCATTTCTTTGTTGGGTAAATAGGGTGCCATTCAGAAGTGTATATTTTTTCTTTTCATTAATTATTCAGAAAAACAGAGGGGAGGAAAAAGGACTGTTGCATGCAAATCCTTGGTCGTTATAGTCCACTTCTTGCAAACGTTGACACCTTCCAAGAGCTGCAAATTCTCAGAACCCCAGTTTTCCAAACATTAGATCCAAGCTGACTAACCTGCAATGAGTGGTGATTTGCTACCTGTAGCTTTAAGCGCAAGCATAGCAGTACATTTTCATTCTGAACAGGTACCATCTTCACTGCTGTATACAGCATTTTCCAGCTGGGGTCTGTACTACCAGTTGATTAGAGGCTTTTCATGCTGCTAAAGGACACTGAATTGCTGTAGATCAAATGCTAGCAATAGAGGCAGATGACCTCCTCTACTTACTGGAGGAATTTGGAAGAGGAAAAGCATATATATTCCATAAACTGCCACATGCAACTGTCAGAGAAAAAATACAAATGTGTAATCGCCTTTCAAATGGATATTTCTAAGCAGATATTTTTAATCACCTACTTTTGCAGATGGCTGTTTTTTTATTCAGTAGAACAAACTAGCACAATCCAGATTTTTTGTTTGTTCTCTGGCACCTGAATCTCCATTAATACAGCTAACAGAGTGGGAGGAGAATGGACAGGACTTGAAAACACCTATACCCTGGCACAGACAGAGTCTTGTGCTTTCTGTACATGAATTTACTTTCTGTTGTCTCTGGACAAATATGGAAGCAAAGACTAATATTGCAAAGTTTTTTGATAACTTCCAGTTTGCAGGGGCTTCCCAATGGAGGTATGACCTGTGTGCTGAGGATTGAAGCTTGACAAAACACATATTTTTTTTACATATCTTTAGCAGATTCCCTGAAATAATGTATAATCCACAGGTTGAAACTGCTAGAGTCCCCAGTTTTGCCCATATTTGGGCTCTGGAAGCAGTGCTTCTTTAAAACCTCTTAGCATTTTTGATGCTTTGCAGAGGTGGCAGGATAAGGGCTCCTCATAGAAGGTGCATTTTCAGGGAATGGTTTGCATCTACTTTAAGAGTATTCATGCTGTCAAAGCATTATTAGCATAACTGAGAAGCAGACCCATAGTCTATCTCAGTGCACAGTAAGTTAGCTAAAAAACAGAAAAAAGTGAATACCAAAGTGATAGCACTTTGCTGTGTTTATTCTCTTAGCACACAAGAGCAGCTTTGCCTTCCAAAGATTCATTAAAAGGTTTTCATGGTTGCTGATAGAGCTGGGGCCTGATGGTGCTAGGCACTGCATAGAGAGAAGCAGACAGACCCAGCTCTCTCACTTGTAAAATAAATAGATAAAAAGAGACAGAAGGAAGAGACATAACCAGCGAGCAGCATGCAGGTTAGTGCAGGCAAATCTCAGGTGAGACCCACGGCCTAGGGCTCAGTTTGATTTTTGAGAAGTAGTTAGACAAAACGGAAAGTGAATAGAGAGTTTGAAAGGGGAGAAGATCGCTCTAGGTCTTCAGTCATTGTGCACGACCAAGAGTGTGAAAGAGAAATGCATGGAAGGAAATTCAGTTATGTTTCATCCTTTCCTGTGTGTTCAGGGTGCATGTTTCAGCTTCAGAACAGTGTGTGTAAACACTCCTCATCTGCCTCACTACAAAGTCCAGCAACTATGTGCAATACTAACTAGCCCTATGCCAGCTGTATATAAATATTAATTAATGAACATACATCAATTTTAATCATTGTTTTATAAAAGGTGTAGGTTAAATTATCAAAGAGTAGCTATCACAAGAAAGTACGTCATTCCGTTTTATTTTTATTCGTATATGAAACAGAAGGATACTTACCTAGTTTAGAATTATTAAACCAGTCCAGTGATGTTTGTATCATGCTTTGAGGATACAAGATGAATGAATTCTGCTGACAATTTTGTAATACTCTATTACTGTATAGAACCACAAAGCATGATTAGTAGAGATGAGTTCATCTTACAACCCTAGATCAGAATTTCCCAAACACCCAGACTGAGAAACTCTTACCTTGGAACTGTCATGGCTGTTGGAGCAGAAGGGCATGCAGAGCCCCTTCAGGTGCCACCAGCGTTCTGCTTCATATGGAGAGCACTGTCCACTTGCAGGTCTTGGAGAAACATTCAGGCCCCACTGTTACAGCATTTATTGAGATTTTTGAACTATCAGTAATCAGAATGAAAACAAATATTCTTAACATTTTCTCAGAAAAAGAGATACAGAACAAGAGCTTTAGGAAAAAAGTCTATTTTTTTCATCACTTCCATGCATTTTGATTACATTTTTATTCACATTATTTAATGACATCTTGTGTTCTGAGATATTTTGAACTTTTGAAAAAAAAAGAAAGTTTATTCAGAACAGTATGCAATGAGGAACTGCTTCAGTGACATTTTCCATTTTTCACACACTGATCATTTGTAGCATATTATCACGTTATTTGATAACTGGTCAACTTGTACTGCCTCTAAACTCCCTAATCTGTTTATGTGAAATACAGTCCTATCTCAGTTGGAGACACTATCCATCACATTTTACAGAGCCAGCCCCTCATGGTTACCAACCTTTGAGGATTTTCTTAATACATAATATTTTCTCAAATAAATATCCAGGACAAAATTATCTTTGATATCACACTGAGAGTAGCTGGTCAAAAATTATTTGACATAATACATTTTTTTAATAGGAAAATGTCAGCTCATTTAAACATTTTGCTGAAGTACATAAATTTTGAAGGCATTTCTTTAAAAGTTTGTAAACACACTGCTAAAAGTATTTCCTTTAGACTTTTTCAAAAGCATGTTTCCTTTCAAAATGAGTATTTCAATCATTTACATATAGACTATGATATATATATATAATTTTGTCAAGTTAAAATGAGTTAAGTGTATTGAATTTATCAATGCAAGCTTTTTTCTTGTTTGTTATGTTTCTAAAGTCTAAATACAATGATATTTCCTATGAAATGAAACCCTAATAAATTATTGTAGGAATACTAAGCAAAAATTCTCATAAATGGGAAAATCAAGATTTCATGGAGCGCTACTGGTGAACTTCATGGGCAACTCAGTGTGAGACCATGTGCTTAGACAGCAATAATCAGCTTCACTGAGCTGCACTGGAGAACAATTTGTTGCGTGACAGTTTTGTGGAAAAGGATCCATGCCTTCTACTAGATCTCAAGTGAACATGAATCATCATCATATCCCTGTCTTACATAAGAAAAAGGTAAAAGGAGTGTCTTTTTTTAAATGCATTATGTGATCCTTGCATTTCACACCATGTCAATAAAGGCTGGGCACTGCACCTCTGGGAAGATGTGGAGTACTTAGAGTAGCTCCAGATGTAAACAAGGAGAAAACTCTTGAGGAAAGAGTGAAGGATTAGATTGTGATGTCTGTAAAAGGCTGAATGAAGGTATGGATATAGTGTTCTGGTGTGTAAATGTTATTTTAAAACAGAAAGGGAATAATTTTTTTCAGATAATAATTCATTTTACTGTCTAGAGGGAAAAGTAATGGGCCTAAATTAAAGCAAAAGGGTTTTAGACTGTAACTATGTTAGCAGGTAATTAGGCACAATAGGGGCTTGGCAGTAGATCTAAACAGTTGGTACTAAAGCCTTTATGTCTACACTAACGCACTTTGGTGTTTTCCTCTGAACTACATTCAGTCTGGGTCCCTAGAATGAACATCCTGACCATCCATGAAGTTTGACACTGCATGAAGAATGAATCATTGGCTTAAACCCATATTTTCCCAATAGGTGTTGGTGCACATTTGATGTGCACCTGTAGCAGATCTTTCAGATTAGCTTTCTCCAAATTAATTCTGACTGAGCACCAAAAATGCTCTGAGAACTGAAATAACACATATTGACTTGAAAACTGTACTACTGCTCTGAATCAAACCGCTAACGTAAACAGTGTGCATTATGTTATATACATAATAGAGACGTCTTGCTAGTGCTAGAGGCTTTGAATCAATGAATGAGATTGATGCCTTATAAGAAGTTAGATGCATTTGTCAGATATTGCTTAAGTATAGTTCTTTTTCGCAAGGTCCTTTCCACTATGGTTTTCTGTCCTTCCATTGTATAGAAAACATGTTTTCTACCCAGAAAGGGGGAAACTGGGATAGATAAACACTATAATTGAAATGTGTAAGGGGTCACTGGCCTAAGTGCAGAATGAGATATATTTAGCTCTTGGAGACATGAATAAATTAAACATAGTGTAGATTATACAGCACTGGTGTACTGTTAGTATTTCTAAGCCAGTTTCATAACTTTCTGTTTTCAGAAACCGATGTTTTAAAAGTTTGGTTTATATGCTTTTTCTTTTCTATTCCTAACATCAAGATGGAAAATAGACTTCTTACAGTTAAAAAAAAAAAAAAAAAAGCTAAAAATTGCAAAAAAAATTCAGCCTACAGCAAGAATTTATGATAGCTATAAACCTATAAAATTGGTCTACTGATTTCTAAACTCAGTCTTTAATTGAGTGACATGAACTGTAATTAATTAAATAGTTGCTTTTACTTTTAGCTGAATTAGGAGATGAAATCTGTGTTTCCATTTTCAAGAAACTGAAACCAAACGGGGCACTACAAAATGCTAAAATCAATATATTATTATACTCATATTGCTTTTGCTTTTTTGAAAGTTTCCAATTACTATTAAATGCTCAAAAAGTAGCTACTTCCAAACAGTCTATGATAACAGGTACACTACAACCAAGATGACACATGGCTTGCGCAATATCCTGTGTTTATAGTAGCTGGTCCCAAAATAATATGACTCTTACCTGGAGGCTGGAAACGTCTTGGATTTACATGGTATAATGTTCCTATTTTAAAGCATTAAGTCCCCCAACTTTTAGTTGCATTTACTTCTCAGACCTTAGTGGCTTCCTTCAATACATTGCAATGTTTTAATTTCACTTTCCTAACTTTTCCCCATTTCCCACCCATGCATAGCTGGACCAAGTTCCTTTTCAAATGAAGGGACAATTGTGCAAAACTTTCTACATATATTTTAATCAACTAGACAGGATTAATTTAATTCTATTAACTATTAGTTAATCTACTGATACTATGACTGAATAATCATTTTCACTTGAATTAGTTGAATCTTTCCCAGTGGCAGCAGGATATCGTTTTGAAATTTGGGAGAATACTGGATTTGAATTTCTGATAGTGATTGTGTGGTGTACAGTCAAAGAAGGAAAATGCCATTAAATTTAGTGGCTGGCTTTATTTGTCTTTCCAGAAGGACGATGTTAGACTCTTTGCATCTCTGTGTTGACATTGCTTTTAGTGTTTCTGTGTTTCTGACCCAGTTGTTATCTGTTTCTCTTGGATGGGGAGCTATGGTTCTGTGCACCACTTCCTTCGTTCTGCTTTCTAGCTCTATGAAGCATAGACACATTCCAATCTCCAGTGGGTTACAGCCATCTGATTTCAAGTTAATGTCTACTTATAATACAGAAGTCAGTAATATATGCATATATGCTGACCTAACATGACCTCACTACAGTAGGAACAGTTTTTAATGGCCAATGGGACCTTCCAGGTTATGTTTCTGGCTGCACTCGTATGTAAAAGAAAGTCCTATCATGATTTTTCATTGCTCTGCAGCTGATTACATTTTTCTGCAATAAGTGTCATTTGGGGTAAGTGTTATCAATTATATGCCCTGAGGCATACAACAAAGACTTGTTTCTCAGGTAGCTGTGGATTTTTTTGAGATTGATTTTTTTGTAGAGGCCTCGAGAAGTATGAAAGAAGTATTACTGATCACATTTCTAGGATACAGGAGTAATGATCAGATGTGATAGTGTTACAAGATCTTAGCAGTGGAAAGTCAGTTTGAGTCAAATACCAGGTTCTTGTTTTGGTATGTTGAGAGTGAAACTGAACCCAGGTAGCTTTGTTTATCTACGCAACTCTCCGTTTAGAGAGATATGTGTCAAATTGGTAGAAAGTTGGGTTATGTGTCCTTTTACACCACTCATCTTCCCTAATTTTCCCCAAAATGTTCACATAATCACCATAACCCTGATGTGAAAACAGCTTTTGATTTGTGGCTGGATTTATTTATGGTTTTTTATTTATTACTAGAGTTTCTCCCCAAAGTAAAGGAAAAAAAAAATTGTTCATTGCAAGGTTTGAAAACTTTTTCTCTGAATGAAATAGCTATGTGTAAGCTTAGATATGAAAAGAAGAGAAAATTTCACTTTTTGCATTTGAAACTCTTGAGACTACTTACTGTTGCATATTTTAAGTATCTAATTCAGATACTGTGAATTGTCATTTAGAAGTGCAGATATATTGTACAGGTAATTTAGGGCACAAATTTTATATTCTTAAAATCATCTAAATAATCAAAAGTAGACACTGTGTGTGTCCCCATTGTCACCATCTATGAGAACAAGGGCCAGAGAGGAACTACTGTGAAGTGAAAAAGAGATTAATTACTGTGGAGTGGAAAACATTTATGAAGTCAGGGAAGATACATTTTTTACATTAAATTTTTCATTTGTGAGTTATATTTTTAGTGTAAATGATTGCCATTTTCAAAATATGATATGCATTAAATAAAAATTTGAATACACAGCTGCAGTATTAACATAAAAATCTGAAACAGATTTAACATTGCTTCAGAAATCACCACATATTTTTGAATATGTTTGTTTACAGTTATATAAGGCATTAAAAAGCATATTTTGCTAAACATTCACTGTAACCATGTTGATCATGCTGTTGAAATTCTGCCACTTTTCTTTAATTTTACATTATATTTAAGTTTATAAATGGTTTCTAAAACATTAGCAAAATTCTTATAGACGTTTTGATAAATCTTTACTTAATTATTACAGGTTTTTATGGAGTCCAACAGTTCAATAGAGGGTGCAAGACAAACTCTTATATATATGCCTTACTTTGATGTTACTTAAGTACGATCATAAAGTTAAACTACTTATTTTAAATACTGGGCTGAGTTGAAGACTCATTGAAAAGCGGCAGAAGACTCATGTAACAAAGATCACAGGAAAAAAACCCACAAACATTTAAATTTTTTTTTTTAAATAGTTCTCCTAAACTGATAGATTGCTACTCCCAACCAAAGCATGATTTATTCTCATTGCTTTATACCTGTATCCCAGATGACTGACAGGCAGCTTCTACAGGAGAAGCATAAAGAACATCAGCTGAGCTAGATTTTTCATAATGGAGGGCATCAAACTGGGGCTATCTATACAACTAATGATCTGGAGCCAGAAAACAGTGTCATCTTCTGCTTACAGTCCTAAATAAAGATCACTGCTGAAGCAGGGTCTAGCAGAAATAAATGTGGCTTTATTTTTGTCACATTACTAAAAACACATGTGCTCTACTTAAAAAGATGCTGAAAAAAATTCAACTATTCCTTTGATCCAATACTTAAGCCTCACAGTATTTTTAATCATCTATTTCCAGCCTATATACCTGGTTAGCAACCAGCTCCTCTTCACTTTCTGTCATATCCAATAACATTCGCTTCTTTTCAGCTGCCATGGGCAACTTTGGAGGCTCTTTTTGTCGCTGCTTCTTGTCAGAAGTGTAATGGTTTAAGCCCAGAGAATGCTTTTCTCCTAGGATATGCTGCCTGAGAGTATGAGCACCCAAAATAGTCCTTGAAGGTTCTGAGAAGAAATATTCCTGTTCCTGAGATTCCTAAGCTTATTTTTGGGTTACTGGTTCAGGTGAAGAGTTGCTTGCATATACTGTCCAGTAGAGATTAATCACTTCCAGGGAAACAGCAATAACCAAAAGGCATTTGGTCCATGCACTCACTCTTTTCATAATGGATAAGGTTAAGGGGAAAAAAACCCAAGATTTATTCCAGTAAATCCTTATTTTAATTTTAGAAAATTTTATTACAAAAAAAGCTACAGAAAAGCAAAATCAGTTTAAGAGCAAATCTGACCCCAAATTCTAGCTGTCACTTAATATCTCTGACACATATGGCACCAACACAGGCTGACAGCACTGAGGTACTCTGCATTTCCAGGATGCTGCCCCTCAGAGTACGGCTTCAGTCTTGGTTCTCCGTTTAAAGAAAGAGAGCTTTTACCAAAAGTTAGTGGATAGGATGTTAAAAGCACATCTTGACAGCTCACCTATGATACAGCAATTTTAACTGGCTCTTTTGAGGCCATGAGAAATGACTGGAATTTTCTTTAGGCTTGTATAAGATGACAATGTTACATTTGTAGTATAATACTTTCCCCACACACACACACTTATGTTTACTTTTTGATCAGGAAAATCGGTGTGGTGCATCTCTACTCTTCCACTAAGAAACTCCTGGGACTCGCATTTTGCAAATCACATAACAAAATTGTTTTTGTAAAGGCCACATATGACCCATTACTAAAACAGATGTCGGGATTGAGGCACAGGTGCAGTTCTCCTCCTACGCGTAAACAGACAAGCCCAAGCATACAGGCACAGCCCCATACTGCAGGCTTTTGGTGTTATCATGTCACCGCACGTTGTCCCTGTCTTTTTGTACTCAAACTCTGCAGCTCTCACTTGCACTTCAGTTGCTTCATGGAAACGCACCATGGCATATCAGGAAGACTCTTGTTTATTCTCCCGTCAAAACAGTAGTAAGTCCCTTCCAGTGCTCCCCAAATATTGGGTTAACAGTGAGGGTCAGCAGAGGTAAGCAGACTCAGCAAGGCAATCTTCCACCCTGGGACAGAAATTTGGCTATTGGCTTTCCCTGTTCCCTCTCTTTCCTCTGGAGAGACTTTACTTCTATGGAGACAGATCAGGAAGACTGGCAATGCTGAGCAGCTCTCAGAGGGGGACAGCTTGTGACGTCCTTAACGTTCCCCCCTTTTAAGGATGGAAAGGGATCCAGCTGCCCCCTATGAAAGCTGGATTTGGCATTGGGCAGAGGCCAATGCAGAAAAGTGTTTCATGTCATATCTCTCACATCCTGAGCAGCAAACTGCCCCTTTCAACAAAGCGGTTAAACACATGCTTATATCCTATTGACTTTCTAGCACTTAAACATATGCTTAACAGCTTGGCTGAATTGGGGTAGACTTAAGCAAATGATTAAGTGCTTTTCTGTATCAGGTGTCAATGGAAAGGGGAATATTTGCCTGCTCTGCTTTTAATCTTCCGTCTTACTGTTCAGGAGTTTACATAGACAATTCAGGGTCAAGCAACCTGTCTTTGAAATACTGTAACCTCTTACCAGGTGTTTGCATGTTTTTGTCTGGTTAACCAGCATGAGGTGTAGTGCACGAAGAGGCAGACTGCTTCTCACTTTCCTCCTCCTAGCACATTTCTCAGGTCGCTTCCATTGAGTTACTTTTTTATATATTGATTCTGTAAGAAAGTATTGACTGCTTGTTTCAGTACTGCCCAGCATAGCTAGATGTAGCAATTTAGCTCTCTTAAGGCAGAAATGAGCAAACTCCCACTGAGACAGCCATCCATTGATTAACATCAAATACTCACAGCCTTTAATGTCATTCTGTACCCAGACTCCTATATTATTAGCCAGTGTCTGGTTCAGAAAACACAGGAATATAAATCCAATTCCTTTTTAGCCCCTCCCAAGAGAAGGAGATTCAGAGATATAACACAATCCACCCAAAGCGTAAATCTGCAACTGCAGCTTAGATGCACAGTATCAGACAACAATTTTCTAGTGCAAGCTGTTGAATTGCTTTCCACGGATGTGTGTCTCATTTTCTCCGTCATCATGCAAATGGATGACTATTGGCTAATACAGCCTTCATTTTACATCTGAATAAAAGCTTCCTACTCTGTGCTTTGTCTCCTGGCGAGTATGGCAATCATAAGAGCATTTCTTTTCATGAGCTTACACACCAACGTAACTGGAGGGCCTTTAGGAGGAAGGGGCTAACCTTTGATATTTTTTAGAACAGTATGAGACAGTTTGGCTATTCTGATTTGATCTGCACCAATTTTCCACTATTAATCAGCAGGGAAAGCCTCTAATGAACTAGTGGCGGATTCCCTAGCTCTAAAGCAGGTACTGCGTCGCAGGGTTTCTGCTGTCTGTTAGTGAAATACCACTGCATGTTTCTAAATAACAAAGATTTTTGCTACGGCTGTGAGTTGATTTACTTTTTTCCTTATGAAATATTCAATGAATTGGACCTTTCCTGAAAAATGTCTTGCTGCTGCCTTTACCTGTGTGAGATCAACTTTTCCAGAAAGAACCTATACACCTGGCATTATTTTTACTGTGATGGCCTTGGCAGCTTCAAATTTCACATGGTTTGTACATAGACAAGGAGCTACAGCTAGTAGCTCGTGAGGCTGAGCTGTTTTAGCCTTACAGACTGTGGGAACTGTTTGTGTGTCTTTTATTAAAGGCCAAGAGTCAAAAAAATTAATAAGAATATAGCTTTGAATGCTTTTTTTAAAGGGTTGGTTATAGCCCATTTTCTTTCCTTGGGGGTGACATGATTGCACTTTATAGATACTTCACAGGAGTAAACGTCGTGGAGACAAAACAGCTAACTAAATTAAACTTGCCATGAATTAAAATAGGTCAGAAATTTGAAAAGGCTTATACTACCTAAGGGAGAGGTCTTGGAATAGCCTTGTAGATGGAACAAAACTGATTAGATGTCTAATAAATCTTGTCAGAGCTTGGTACCTTTAAGAAAAGGGCAATACAAAATGGGTGCTAGTATTCTGGAGAAACAGGATTTGATGATCCAGAAAGCCATGTTCATGAGCTTCATATCCAGCATCTATGGTACTGAAGTGATGCTCAGGCAGCATAGCTTGCAATTGTTATTCATTACAGAGGCAGTTAAAATATCTATAATTTGATAGGTGATGACTTGTCATACACTGTATTTAAATTATGAATGTAATATGTATATATAAAAATACCCATTGCATTCCTATATTGTTGTATCCCAGTCTTGTACCTCACTGCATCCAGGCACAGAAGTTTTGGCTGGATGCAGTAAATGGCAACATCTAGACCCGCAGCTTCATATTCATAAGTGATAGCAGGTTCTGTAACTGCACCAGTTGGAGGAAGGGGAGAGCCAGTGGGAGGAACGTGCCAAGCAGCCTGGTACGATTCCTGCGGCATGGGTGACAACGTGTGTAATGGGTAAAGACCACTATGTCTGTGCACCTCTAGATGGTTATACAGCCTCCTAATAGTCACGGGAGTTCATCATAGCTTATACATACAGGGGATTCCCTGGACCAGTGTTGTGGAAAGTATGTCCAATTGCAGTGCATGGTGGAAAAACATTCTTGGGGTGGCTGGAGCTAGCCTAGACGCAGACAAAGATGTGAGGAAAGTGAGACATTCCTTTTGTTGCTCTTATGCCATGACCAAATGATTAAATGAAAGGGCTCTGCGTCATACATCTCATCTCTGCTGCTAGTTTCCCAATCCAGTTCTGCTTTTCATAATACTAAGTAGGCTGGACTGCTTAATTGACATGTAACCCCACACAGTGATAAAGTTTAATGGAGCAATGGATCTAGGCAAATTTAGCCCCTAGGTTGCTAATTTGATTCAATATCACTTTGTCATTAACTCCTCTGAGTTTTATGGATTTAAATAGTTTCTTTTCTTCTACAAATGTGAGCTGTACAGAGACTTTAGTATAACATATTTGACTAATTTATTAATCAGCATGGCTATATTTCAGCTGAGTATCATCTGAAAGCAAAAAAGTATAAAAACCAATCTCTCAGAAAATCTGTTTACTTTGTAGGGGACAAAATGCGACAGATCTTCTGTGAGGAAGATTTCCAGCGACAGAGATTGAAGAAATACTTTCCGAACGGAGTATTTGCAGAGAAGTCTAGCATTTAGACATGTGCACGGTGTGATCTCATTTTACGAGCAGGTACTGTGCGTGGATTCTTGCCAGAGACGGGTCTGGAAGGAGTTAACACTCCCCCTGACTGGGGGGAAGTCCACAGCTGCATCCCCTAAGCACAGGGATTTCCAGCCTCTGGGCTGACCCAGCTGTCAAGAATTAAGTAGTTCCTCAGCACTCTGTAAAAGGGAGGTGCTCCAAGGGGTTGGTTTGGCTCGTATTAGGGGTTAGATACTTTGTCAGGGAGAGTGGAGGAAAACATGAGCTAAAAAGAAAAACACCCTCCTTTTCTTGCCTTTTTTTGTCCTTTATTTCAAACTTTGAACAAAGTTCTTTCAGATTTTCCTTTTAAGCTTCTATATATGGGCAGATGGGGTGTATGTTTGAGTTAGCGTGTTAGCAGTATTAAGGAAAGAGCTTTTTTCTCAGGTCTTACTTCTGTTAGGGAGTAAAGGGTTCTGAGCCAATTGTCGGCTTAAAAACTGGGGAAGTTAGTCTCGGATTTACCTTTGATGACCGTGACTTGTCATGAAACTTTGTGCTAGGGTGGTATAAAATTGCGTGCTCTTTCTATCAAGTAAAGTTACTCTTCTCCTTTAGATCTAAATGGTGTCAGGCATACTTTTCTAAAACTTGATTGGAGAGAAAGCTGCTGCTCTGCTATGCAATGTTCCATTAGAGGCAGTGAAGTTATCTGAGAAACTATGAGAAAGGCTGAGGAGGGGGAGAACTTGGTAGGCATTTGAAAGATTAAACCTGTCTGATGAATTAAAAGCAGCTCTAAGGCTCCATACAGAGGTTAGATAGTCTGTAACAAACTCTAGTAATACAGAAGCTTTATCATGATTTGATCAAGGGTATTTTGAAAAACAGCATTAGAAAGTAGTCCTGCTAGTTCCTTTTGTGCTCTAGTATTATTTGGCTGTGGTGTTTGTGTCATGTTACCTGAACAAATAGCTTCAGCTGTGCTGAGTCTGGATCTTCCCAAACGCGTGATCACATAACTCGGTAGTTATGAAAGTAAGAATCTATTTGTTGAGGGTAACAGATTTATATCAACTACGTGAGCTTAACTATTTTATAAGAAATAGTGGGCAACCATATGATAGGAATAGCAAGGAAACCCTCAAGCAACTCTTTACACAAGTCTGTTCTTCCCCAAACTGTTGTTTTGTCAGGTTTTTTTAATTGCGTCTCTTATGCTTGTTTTGAGACAAGACTTATTTTGGGGCAAAAGAGAATATCTTCATATATCCTGATGTTTTACTGCTTGATGTCTATATTCGCTTTGCTATTTTGTTTGTCTAGATGAATATGGAAAGTTTTTTGTGGATTCAGTGTATTTTCCACTTTATCCTGTGCAGCACAGACATCATAATCCTGCAGCTATAGCCTCACTTTCTTTTGCTGGGTAAATGTCTGATACCAGAAGTCCACTTTGATTGTACAGCAGATTCAAGAGGAAACCAGCATCTGACAGAATACTTCTTACAAATGTCTTGAATGAGTAGCCAAAAGGGGCAAGGGAAGCCATGCAAACCACGGAAGTTACTAAACCACTGATGTACAGAAAGTGGCTCCTCCCTGCATAGTCCACATGCAAGCTGTTGGTTGACTAAGAAGCCCTTGCAGTTGCCTGCAGCTTGCTAGCTGGTCTTTGTTCATAACAATATCCCTTTATTGAATTTGGTAAAACAGCAAAGGTATGATAATATTTCCAGAGGACAGAATCTACTCCTGAAAGTCAGACAGTACTTGACAGCATTTTCTCTCTCTTGCTTATGATGATTCAATTATTTATTTAATTTTTTTCTTATGCTTTAGAGACTTATCCTTCCACGCTTCAAGGATACAATAAAATGGATTTTTTTTTTTTTTTTTTTTTTTGTTCCTCAAGTTTATTTATAAGGTATGAACAGGCCTTTGATTGAAAAGAACCTCAGAGCACCCCACAAAGCAACCAGACTTAGTTTTAGAAGGCCAGACTAAGACAGTATCTCATGTGTTAGTAGGCTGCAAGTTGTAACGGGCACTAATGTCTCAGACCCATATGAGGTGGAAGGACCAGCAGGCTTTACTGGACTACTAATGTTAAATATTAGGTCTACCGTAGTTGTTGCGTACCAGCTTAAACTGCCACCTTTTGTATTTTTAATTTGCAAAGAATGACAATTCTTTTCTTCACCACAGGACAATGAAATATATTTTATAAGGCAAACAGCAGCTGCAGGGTGTGGGCATGGTTATTATAAAATAATCATGCCCGCAGGGATTAGGGAGGCATTTGGTTCTGCCTCGTGCCTCATAAGAACCGTAGGGTGCAATTGCTGTGCGATGGTAGCCTCCCTGTCATTTTATATTATTTAATGAATTCCTCTACGTTGTCTTCAAGCACTGCCTTGCGGTTATTGTAAAGAAACTCAAATATCTGCCATACTGACTGCATCAGCAGTTCATCTCCTATTTGATTTTACTGCTGCCATCAAAATAGCATAGGACTGTTGTCCGTGGTGCAGGAGGGGAAAAAATAATATAGTTGTGCAATGTAATGCCCAAATCCTGTTAAGAGAGCAGTCCTACATTTCAAGAGGCACATAAGTTGAGTAGATCATAGGCTAATGAATTAGCACCTTAATCTGAAGGACTGTCAGTGGTCTGATTCACACAATACATATCTTACACAGGAAGTCATTACAGTGCTCCCCTCTAGTATTACGTTATAATCTCACCTCCTGTATTTCACAGTGCTTTACATGGTTAAGTGTAGTTAGTTCAGTAATTTATTTTAACTTGTACTTGAGCAGTATGTCTATTCAAGAAAGGCTTCCTGTCTTCATTGGAACATATCAAGTGAATCTTTTTTGGCCATGATAGTTTGTTCCAATGGTAAATCTTCACCAGTGGTCAAGGGCTTTGACTTTTAGCCCTCTAAATATTGGTGTATCCATCTTCTAGCTCTGTAAAGCCTTTTCTTTGCCTTTACAAAGCCATTGCAAAGAATCCACTCTTCAGTCATCTTTTGAAAACTCTAATTAGATGAAGCCTGCTGCTTTTGCTTTTCCCTGCTCCCCCACCTTGAATCACTTTGTTGTTCTTTTCATGTCTTTGTCCTTAGACCTATTATTCTCATCTCAAGTTAATTATTTCATTTTGATTTTATAGCATCTGTCAAACACTCTAGGCATTTTCATAAATTAAATCTGCAAGCTTCAACTGAAAGCTTAACATAAACAATGTAGAACAGTCTCATCAAATAATCATCACACTCAAAACTGCGTATCACTATTTCTTGCCTCAATATATCAGCTAGCATATTGGAGCTTATGCTAATGGCTATTTTCCTCTACATGTGGGTAAAAAAAAGGGAAAAATAACATGAATAAAAGCTCTTCCTTGTATTGTGCTGATTCTTCTGAAGTCTGGGAGTCTTCCTATTGACTTCAGCCATTTTTATACTAGATAAAATCCTTGCAAACATATTTGAGGGTAAAAAATCAACTATTAGTGTAGTGAAGTTGGGTTTTTTGTGGAATAATAAGAATGAGTGTCCTAGAAGTTGTATTATATATCTGTATATAAAAGTGATGAAGTACTGACAATGCAAACTTCTATGTCACAAATTGACATTACCCTATTAAATAATAATTTAGAAAAATATTTTTGCTGTCATAATGAATTTAATGAATTTCTGTGTGTTGGTAGATGATTCAGAACTAGAAAATCTGCCTGAATTAAAGAAGTGCCCAATAAGTAGTCTGACCACTTTGTCTACCTTAGTATTGCTGAGTTATTGTAAATCTGATTTATGGTTTAATGAGGTATGGTATGATTATGTATAACCTTTAGTATGGTAGTCAACAGTACAGGATCTGAACACCTCTCAGATGACAGTGACTGTTTTATTCAAAGAGAAAACAGCAGAACTTTATTCTGGTTTAACAAGACTTGAGGTGATTTACAGAGAAACTACAGCACTGGCAGGAACAGGACTCTGGGTCATCAGGTCCACTCTGTTGCTATTACAGCAGCAGCATAAACCTCTGTTCTTAGACTTATCAAATTCCATCTTTTAACCAACTCTTTCGCTGCATTAGAAAACTTCATTTCTGTAGTGACTGAAACATCTAAGTTTCTGCCAGAGCTTTTCTGTTCAGTTTACTACTGGTTGCTCTTATACCAGCTTTGTACATCAAAATATTGAAAGATTTGCTGTTGACCAGTTTGACTCCTTTCATATGTTTATAGACCACAATCATACCTTTTGAATTAAAAACAAAACAAAAAGAAAAGCCGAGCTCTCTTCAAGACAGGCTTCTTCAAAGGCATTTCCGAGTCGTACTAAAACATTTCTGCATACTTTTTGCACATGAATTAATCTTTGTTGACCATGCATGAGGCAGCAAAGCAGAGAAAGTTGTACCTATACTTTCTACTTTGCACAATGCAATTTATACTTCCCCACTTCTGCTGGAAACACTAGTACTAATATAACCCAGACACATTTACCTTTTTTCCTAAAAATGTAGCATTAAGTGGTTCCCAGTTACTGTGAGACCTATTTAAAATATACAATATCTACTCTTCGTGTTCCAGTTTGGAAAACTTCAGCTTATAATGGTAATTCATATTAGTCCTTAAATGTGTGAGTTTGTGACTTTTTTATTTTCACATGTGAATAGTACAATATAGCTTGGAAGAAGACCTTGAGCTCCATAACTTACATCTTGTTCTATGACCGCAGGACTCATCTTCCACTTGCTGCAATCTATAAATGAGACATTTTGCCTGAGGTCAAGAAAATCTTACATCTGAAATGATAGCCAGCTAGAAGGACTCAATTTTTTAAATAGTAAAAGTCATTCTACATTATCATTCTCTGATTGCAAATATACATTATGTAAACTTATTAGGGAATGGATTTTGCCCCAAAAGCAATGTTTGCTACACAGAAATGACAAGAAACTAAAATAAACCCCAAAGCTAAGCAAGAAAGTAGGTTTTAATTTTCAAAAGATTTATTTGTGTGCTGTTTACACTAGCATTTAGTCCAGTTATACTTGATTCATTAAGTACTTTGTAGTCGCTTCCTGTCACATTTTAATCTATGTTTTACACATTAAAGTAATGAACTTTCATTTGTACATAATAATAGATCATAGCTGTAATCTGAGACTCATTTGTGGTACGGAGACTGTCATTAAAATACAGATCTAAGCANGGGGAAAGGAGGATAAATTGCTGAAGACACTAATTTGCAAAACAAGAGGTTCTTTGGAAAAAATGCATTAAATTATGTCCTTTTTCAGGAAAAAGAAAAAAAAAGATAGAGAGAGAAAATGAGGAGAAAACTGCATTCCAGATGTGATCTCAGGTCTACAATACAGATATACTGACTACATATTTCTAATATCTGTAACCATAACTCATTGCCTAAATTGAGGTATTTCAGGTCTATTTCTTCCACTGCTGATTTGTTACATCGCCTTGAACAAAGCCTTTAACTCTCAAGATCTATTTACCTATTATTTGTCTTTCTTTAGAGAAGGACCTTTGCAGAGATCAGCATAAGAGGGCCTTGATCTGTACTTAAGGCTCCAGCATCTACTAAAAAATAAAAAATTTGTTGTGAGAAAGGAATGAAAACTTTGCTTTCTGAAGGAAAGCAATGCTCCTGAAATATGAGGTGAGAAGAGACTTCAGAATAAAACTGCTGCAAAAGGCTCTGCAGAATCATGCATTTGTTTTGTTTTAAAGAAAAGAATACATTTCAATAATTGTTTCCATCTCCAAGGATTGTGTGTTACTGCCGACCTTTCTGGGGAAGTCACCTGTCTCTGAAGTGCAGCCATCTGTTTAAGATTGCGTTGCAACATTAAGCTATCAAGTAGGAAAGGAAATCAAGTAAAATCGCAACTGCAGCTGGAACAGTGGAAAAATATAAGTAAGCAGAATTAACTAAGGACTTGGAATTTTAGTCTTTTTACCATGGTAGACAGTCTAAGTTCTTATTAAAAAGAACAGTTAAAATGTGAAGAAAGATCTCGGCTTTCATGCTGTATTTGAGAGTCATCAGATGGTCCAATTACTACCCTATTGCGAATATGCTCTAGACGTTGCTGTAGTCCTATGTAATTTTATTCCTTTAAGTGTCTGAGGAGTTTCTCTGAGCATCGCACCCTGCCTCATGAAGGAGCATAGTACAAAAGCCCTTCTCTTCTAATTTTTTTTCCCTCCCATGTTTTTAGGCTTACTTTGTAAGAAACTCTGTGTGACTTCTTAACTCAAACACAACAGCGCATCAGGTAAATCACCTGTTTCACTACAAAGGGAAATGGAAGATCTTGTAATTAGGGCACTGAATGAGACTCAGGAGACCTAGTTAAATTGGTGTATGACCTTGTCAAGTCCTTTAGTCTCTCTATGCATTGCTTTCTAAGCTCTAGGACCTTGTAGTACCTATCTACTCACTGGAGAATTTGAAGTATAGGTGCAGTGCATGGCTGTCACAGAAGAGTAAAATGTCACAGTCCAAAGCATTTGACTGATACAGTTCAACATGTACCTTTGCACCCTGAACTCTGAAGATGACAAAAATGAAATCTTTCACTCTGTAAATTTCACTCTCATGTGTTAATGAAGTGATTTGTTTGCTTGTAGTAAGGCAAATCTTTCTCCCCTCTGTATTTTCCAAGGCACAACTTCTGTTTCCTTGGACTGGTCTGCAGTAAAAAGAATTGTTATTGATCTGACAAGTTGTTTCTAACTGCTGCAAGCATGTCATTAAAAGGATCTTCCTAACTCACGCATCAGTCTTCTTGACATCTGTCATACAGCTTAGATCACATATATCCTTTTCTCCCCTATAAGAAAGAGTCATACTGTAAACATTCTTCCATTACTTTTAGTCTCATGTCAGAAAGAATCATATACTTATTTTCAGCATGTCCAGTTTCCCCTACTAATGGTAACCACAGATCTACACACACACTCCCTGATTATCCTTTCTTTGCATCCCTTTCCTGGTTACCGACAAGCTTCAGAAAGACAGATGTAGACATTGCATGAAGTCAGCTGTACATATTGCTAACAGATTGCTGGGCAATCCAATAATGAAGCCAGTTAGCTCTTACCACTCTATTTCTATTCTTTGCTCGCACTGATAGATGGGACTCTCTTAAACTGTCCCCTGCTAGGCTCTTCAAACTGTTGCTATTTATTCTTACTCCTTTTTCTCTTCTGGTCTTTTTCTTGCAAACCTTCTACTTATGCAATTAATTGCACTATTCCCTTCTTTTGGTTGCCCTCACTTTTGATGCTGTTTCTATACTGTAAATAGCTATTTCTGTTTTCCACTTTTACATGTGCACTTTCATGTTAACAACTAAAATCTGGCATCACGCTTGACTGTAATTCAGATGTCAGTTTGGATTGAAGCCATTCCTTGGAGGATGTGCATTTGAAGTGGCAGGGAATAAGTGACTGATAATGAAAATAAGCATTTATTTTGTCAGAACCTCAGCAGATCATTTATTGGAGAGCATATTCTAATGAGTGCCACCCACACCTACCAGATGTGTCATTGGGGATTAGGTCAGATCCTTAACAAATGTATTCTATGACATGCAAAGCAACTTGAAGGAGGGAAAGAAGGGGAAGACTGCAGAGCTTTAATCGATAAGGTGGTGGGTTGCAGATTTGCAAAATGGGTCAGAAACTTATGGCACCCATATTAAAATGTCAGAGTTAGTTTGTGCTCCCAGTTGTGTAAGTCAACAGTAGCTATTTAGAGCTAGAGTACATTTTCCGCTTCACTTTTTGGCTGTTTGTCTTTATATGCATAATGTAATTGGTAGAATGTCATGATCTGATTGAGAGATGTGGGCTGCATGTTGTCATATCCTAAGCAATCTTTGGCCCTCAGGATTACTGCAGACTTGTAATTTCTATATTCCTCAGTAACATAAACATGTATTTTCCTAAAGCTCCAAATGTGGAGGCAGCCTTGTCTTCAGTTCATATGTGTATCTGGGGTTTGCACAGGTTTTCTATCAAAATTATTTTAATATCCATAGGCAGACACTGCACAGTAAAGTGTTGCTATCCTTTTTCTTGCCTCAACTGGGTTTTAATAGTATTTGGACAAATGTTAGACCCTTCTGAGGAATTCAAGATTTTCCCCTCTCTACTGTCTCACTTCAGAATGTGGAATTTCTTCCTGCTGCCATTTTTCATGGTCTTTTCTTCTCCTCACTGCAATAACTCCAAAGTGATATTGCTTCTCCCCTCTGGCAGGGGCATACTGATCATCTTTTGTAAGTGTGAAAATTCCCCATCTGATGACCAGCTCAACATCCTTGTTCATCCTAACGCTGTCCTGCTATGTAAAGTACTTGATCCTAGATGTTTTTTCTGCCTTATATGGTATTATCAAATTATAATAATTCTCCACTGTTGGCCTTCTCTCTCTACCTCTCAGAAACAAAGCCTGACCTGGAATTAAAAGGCAAAAAAAATATATATTCAGAATTAGTTTAGAATTTAAAAATAAATAGTATGAGCACATTGTTGCCAAGTGGAATTTGGAATCAATACATAAAATATTTCTTGTTAGACATGAAACAGAAACAGTAATGGAACTTCACTTAGACCATAATAAAATGTAGGAATGACAATTCTTTAGAATTTACCAAAAAGTTTTTCTTTTCTTTTCTTTTCTTTTTTTTTTTCATAATTTTGGTTTTTACTGTGAATTGTGAATTTCAGGTAACTAATGAGAAGATCATAATTTTCCATGTGGAATATATGCAAAATTAACTCTAGATGAGTTTGAGTCAATTGATGGTGTTGTAACTGGTTGCCCAAAAGCTCAGTTATATTCTTAAATTTTCTGGTGTTTCATAAAGATTAGTAAAGCTTCCAGTGAAATCAGTGAGAAATTTAAGCCAAGATTGAAACTTTGGAAGCATGTTGGTTTTTTTCTTATTTTGTATTTCAGTAATATCAAGGCATAAGATGCAAATTAGATCATATTCTGTACACTGGGGCAATCAAACGTTCTCTGGAATCCTGTCAGAGTTCCCACTTGTGGGAATCTTCAGCTTGTCATCCATGGCAACAAAAGCATCCTGTTCCCTGGTTTTGCTCAAATGTGCAGCATGCCACAGCAAGGTGGCATGTCATGACTTCCAACAATGAAGAAAAGAAAACTAAAACTGAGGATAATGTTAACCTTGATGATTATGAGAGATTAATGCCTTTAGGAGACAAAGATGCGAGAATGTCTAGAAGAACTGAATTTTAAAAGTTACAGTATTACCAAATGTCCTCTTATAAAAAATGTCAACCACACCAGACTGATCATTTTGTCTTTAATTGGATCCACCCTCCAACCTCTTAATCAAATTCGCATGTTTAGACTGGAATCATTTTGGGACAGACTCCAATCTCTTGACTTGCCTGTGAGGCACCTAAGGCACTTCAGGCACCCAGTAAAAACAATAACACCAAGATTCAGTATCTTTGTCTTTATATTTCCAGAAACATGTGAGCCAGAATTAGAAATCTGAGCCTATCAAAATTTATAGGGTGATGTTTGGTTAAGGATTTTTGAACACTTACTAAATAATTCCATTAAGTAACACACTATTCTGACTGAAATCTCATTTTGTCAATATTGTCATTAATAATACCTGATAGAAAAAGTAGAAAGATCTGTTCCTAAGTTGATTGTGCTTGGGTTTATATATTTTGATGAATAATATACAGCTATTTTCATTTATACATATATTTTAATTATTTCAGGTATAGTGTTACTGATATCTTTTGTCAATGTCCTTACCAAATGCTGTGCGTCCATAAAACATTCTATATTTTACATGCAATCTTAAAAAAAAAAAGGAGCTGAGAAAGAAAAACAGAAACATTATTTTGCTGAGATTAAAATATGTGAACAGTATACCATCTGTAGTTACAGTTTCTTTGTTTTTGAAAAAGTTTTAGGAGAACTAGAGAAGTAGAGGTATGTGAAAGGATGACCAAAGGTCTGGAAGAACTTTCAAAATAAAAGATTAAATAGGCTAGGATTCTTCAGTTTGGAAAAGAAACCAGGGAGGGGGGATGTAACAGAGATCTATTAAATCCCAACCAGTGTGGAGAAATGACTGGAAAATTATCCTTTGCTGTCTCTTCTAATACAAGAACTAACCAGCCTCAAGTAATGGCAGGGTCAAAACAGCAAAAGATGATGTTTCTTACCGTAAGAGATATGACAGAGAGGCGTCACCATAGGATCCTTTGGACGTTAAAAGTTTGCATCATTTTAAAAAGTCATGCAGACACATTACTGGAAGAAAACTCTGTTTTATGTTATTTAAACACAGAAATATTTCCTCCAGCTCAGAAAGTCCTTAAACTGCAAAAATGGCTGAATGCCAAGAGATTATATCACAGAGATATCACTGTGTGTTTACCCTGCACAGGCATTTGCCTTTGGCCACGACGGCAGGCAGGACAGTGGGCTCAGTGGATGGTACGGTGCGGTACGGTATGTCTCAGTGACTGATGGAGTGACACGGAGACGTGGATTCCTACCCCTCTCACTTAAACTAGTGTAATGCAACTGAGTAAGTAAAAGCGTGAAGAGGTAGTCTGTGTGAGAAGAAGCATGAGCTTCATAACAGATTAACTCTGCAAAACAGTAGGTCTCCACCATGTTGTCCATTAAGTTAATGATTTCCATCATTACAGGCAACGTGAAAAGTGTGGTAGGGAAAGGCTCTGCTTATGAGTGGTATTGGATTTTATATATAAGATAAATGTATGTGTGTCAGTTTATTATAATCTGTCTAAATGAAACTCTGCGTTGACCAATATTTTTATTTTCTGCAGTGATCCTCTTCACTGGTGCATATGTAAAAAAATTGGATTAGATGATCCTTGCTTCATATTTATCTTCCTGTGCATTTTATGGTTATAACAGTCAAGGGCAATAGCACCAGAGATTGTGTAATATTTTGAGGAAGCGGGGAGAAAAGTAGAAAATATATTAGGATTTGGACTGGAGCTCCTGCATCCTTAGATGACTAAGATCCCATAAATATTTCCTGTTGGTCCAGCAGCTGCAGAAATTAGTAAGGTTTTCCCCACCCATTTATTTTAAGCCTTCACGGTGCCATCCCTTCCCCATGAACTGTATTTAAAATGTAAATAAAAAGAAGGCTTTTAGGAGATTTAACTATTTCCCTTGGTATTTAAATTATTCAATTATAACTAAAGCTATTAAAATACAGTTAATTAAAATGGTTAGATTGTTTTCCTTTGCACTGATCACAGCATTGCCCTACTTCTCCCTCTAGCTGTTTAATTCCTATTAAAAATGATAATGCTTTGCTTTATTCATAAATGCAGTAACCTTACGTACATTCTTCAAGTGATCTCTATGGTACAAACTGTGCTGGTTTTCTTCTTTTCTAGCAGTGAAGCAGAAATTCTGCTGTAGTCTTTGGGGGTTTAATCAGCAGTAAGAGGACTCAGAATTTAAACATTAGCATTACCAAGTCACGAGAAATAGCACAGCTCCCAGTAAAAAGCATTGGTTTTATTTTGATGCAGTATAATGTCATTAGGGACAGTAGGAGAACCCTGGAGGTTAATAAAAGGTAGAACGTAAATAAAGGTTTCATAACTCACAATATAAAATTACTAGATCTGCACTTTTAAATATTTTATCTGAATAGTTTCACAACACTCTATTGGGAATAGCAATCCAGCTGAAGTGGGGAGGGGTAAGTGCTTTAAAAATATAAAAGATGCCAAGGCAAGTTAATCTCATCTTATCTTTATCTTCACAGATAAGGAGGAGAGAAATCTACCCCTCTGGTTTTTTTGCACTACAGTTAGAACATTACAACCCTTCTTTCTCCCCCAAGGTCATAGTGACCTTTCTTGTAAGGTGCTTGCTGTCTCCTTTGGGAGGCAACGTTAAGTTATAGTGAAGTGAGGAGATTGTGATAACCTCGCACTCTCACTGAATAACAGGGTTTTCTGAGGTAAAGTCCTAAAGAAGCTCCTTTCAGCAGTTTACGTAGCTTTGCATGGAGTTGTGTGTTCAAGACAAATGTCTGTGGAGGCACAAAAGATGTTATGCAGCTACCATAACAATAGTGACATCAAGTAAAGATGGGTATGGTAGGCCAGGAAGGTCAGACCTTGATGCATTTTTGATCATCAGAGCACCAAGGAGCTATACATATTAAGGCCATATTCATGACGTTGATTTTTTTTTTTTTTTTTCCTACCTTGTTGGGGAAGGGTCACAGGGAGGGATGTGCATATGTCTGTTAAAGAAGGAAGAGCCCTAAGTAATTTAGCATTGTTTCATCTCTACCGTGAGTGTCTGCACAGAAGGAGAGCATACAGCCTGGGAATATAACAGTTTATATGATTTACAGTTGTAGGCCATTGCTGAAATCCCAACTCTGCTGGAGCAGATAGCAGAACTCCTTTGGACTTCAAATTGGCCACTCTTGCTTATTTTCATGTAGTATCAATTTCACAAGAAGACACTTTCTATTCTGTGTTTCTCAAGGGCATTAAAGGCTTTAGATATTTCTACAAACCACAAACCTAATAAACATCATTTGCCATATACAGGACTGACTGAAATAACAACGTTATTGGGAAACTATGCAACACTTCAGTCTGTCTCCTGCTGTATGACAGAGAATAGGTAATGCATGAGGCAACGGTAATGAGAGCACTACAGGCTGCTCAGCTTATGTATGAACTGGATGGGAGGGTTAGAAGGCTAATTTGAGGCTTCCTGATGTAGTACATTTGTAGCAAAAGAGTGCAAATAATATAGTCAGTTTAGTTTCAGCCCTGAACAAACTTAGGATGATTTCAGTTTGTTAGGGTTGATGGAAGGTTGATGAAAATTCATGCATTCTTGCTGATTATTTCAGTTCTGTTATCTACAGGAGAGGTATTGCTTGATTATGAACCATCATTGACCATAACAGGAGTGGAAATGGAGCAATGTGGTCAATAACCTAGAGAACAAACAGGAGGTTTGGCTAGAATTTAAAAACTTCTGGAGTTTCAGCCCAGTCTAAACTTTTAAATTTTAACCAAAGAAAGAAATATTTGTTTCCTACAATCCTATCTGTTTTTCTATTGTATGACTTCTTTTCAGACTGAGAGAGCTATCTCAGTGGAATTTAGCAAGGATGGGGCATTTACTTAGCCTAACTCTGTATCTCTCTTTCCATATGACTTAGATTTTCACACAGTAAAATTATTCAACTGCCACTTGTTTGAGGGCTTCAGACATTTTTCCTAGGTACCCATGCATGTGTCTGAGTCTTTGAGGAGTCTTAAAAAACAATTGTCAGTGGTACTGCTTCCAAGACTTCACTCCAAGCTCAGGTCCAGTGTTCAAGACTTAGCAATACTGGGATTTCCTATGTCTCAAAAGTAAAACATTGTTGACCGCTTTATGGAATTTTTTTTCTTAGTTGAAAATCAAATTTTCAGTAGAAGATAGAAGAGGCTTTTATGCTCTGTAAATGTTACATTATATTAAATAGTTTAACTAGGTACCTCCAGTTCTGTTTCCATTTTGTCCTCCTTGTAATTGAAGTTCTCAACCAAGGACTCTAAATTTGTCTAAGGGTTCAGTGAGTACTAGCAAACAAACCAGTGATTCAGAAATATCCCACAGAATATGGCTATTCACTTATTTATTCAGTGGAGCCTCCTACAGACACATCTGCTTATTGATTTCTGATAAGGTATGCAGATGGAAAAGTAGATACTGCTTCTACAGTGGGTTTTTTATTCACGCAATCCTTTTCTGAAAGACTTCATAAGGGATTCCCTCTCTCCTTAGCTAGATCATTACAGTTACAGTTATTACCAGCTCTCAAGTTTTCTGTCCACTGATTTAGTTAGCACAACTGATTCAGCTGGACATGTGCACGTAGAAGTCCTTTGTCGTACAAATATGCTTAGCTTTTTGTTGTATTAAATATTCCATAACACATCTACTTTACTAAAAGGAACAGCAGAAGTAATTTAAATGTATTTTTCTAGACAAGAAATTATAATTGTTATGCTGAGGGTTTATCACAGATTTTTGGTTATGGACTTTTTATATGACTGTGATCTCATTTGTTGAGTAGATGGTTGCATTGATGCAGTTCTTGAGATACCAGTTTTGCACTGACATAAATCTGTATATTTAAAATGGTGGGTTCCTGTTTTATACTAAGATTGGGATCCTCATAGTCCTCCATTTGTTCTATTACTATTATTCTATGTCCATTACTAGACGTGGGAAAGAGTCTATATAGAATTCAGAGGAGGAACTTTTAGTTCCTGCTCTAGTTTGTGAGCAGTTTAGCAGTTTAAATGGCATAAGTATATCAAGTCTAACTTTTCTTACAAAGCTAAAAAGTCCACAATGCTTCATTCGTAAAATGAAATGTTAAAGTAAAAACGACAGAGGATGACTGGTAGACTTACAATAGTAAAAGTATTAGACCAAACCAAGTTTTAAACTTCTTACTGCATTCACATTTTCTGCATTCTTTTTAGGTACTCCTAGTACAAGCAGCCAGTCCTTTCCTGCTCTGTTGCCACACTGTATCTTCTTATTCATTCCTGTTATGAATGAGTAAAATTTGCTGCACAAAGAAATCTGGGTCGTAGTGCAGGTTAAATAATTGACCAATGCAAAAGACTGGCCAGTTAATTTTGAAGTTATTGTTCCTTGATCAATTTGCTATTGATGGGGTAAAAGCAAGATAGAGCTTCAAATACTATCATACTGAAATTGAGTCAATATTAATTATAATTTCATCCACAAACCTTATATTTGGGGCGGGTTTAGGAAATACCATAATTTTGCATAAACTATAAAACAATCCTAATTTGTAAAAGATTTTTGAGCATTTCTCATGATATAGGACATAATTCCTACCATCTTGTCTATATCATTACTTTTTATGGTCCCAAGTTCATTAGTTGTTTCTTTTTTATAGTAGTTTTAGAATGTTAATGGATGTCTTTGCAGGTGCAGAATAACTGCTTCCTGGAGATGGCAATATTTTATTGCAGGTGACTGATTCCCTATTACATTGTTGTTTTGTGGTAAAAACAAAGTGAATCACTCAAAAAAGATCTTGATATCTGGAATGGAGAATAGTTTTCCTTCAGTTGAAAGTACACAAAGAAAGAGCTCAGGTGTTAAGTTGCATGAAAGGAGAAGATCAGAAAGCCCATTCAAATGTATGCCACAGTGACTGAGCACACCCCGACCTCATCTTCTTTAATCCTGAGAAGCATAAGGACTGCACATTAGTTATACCTGCAGCTTATCCTGACTCTTAGGATGCATTCATCCCACGTGTACTCTTTGACATCTGTGATAAGGTTATGTAAAAGTTTCCCATGACATGCCTGACTGCTAATCTTGGATCAGGGTCAATTCCAGTCATCATTCCATGCAGTGAGTGAGAGTAGGGTGGTTGTTCCCTTTGTGTACTGTCAAGCCCAGTATCATTCATGTATGCAGTGCCACCATTCTCTTCTTGAATACTGCTCTGTAATATCTTTTTTTTTTTGTCTTGTGTGGCATGCATATTTATTTAGCATCATTCTGTGACCTCATTATTTGTACTACAAATCAAATAAAGTATGTGATAAGAGATCAAAAATGAATGAGTTATTAGAACGTCTTTACAAGTAAAAATCATGTCAAAATCTTAAAAACTACCACTTAGTAATCAAATCAAATTTTTCAAAATTCAGTATGACATATATAAGTTTGTGACACCCCATTTAGCACTTGTCACATTTCAGTTATTTTCATGAATCCAACTGATACTCATTTTTCTCCTAAATCTTATTTTATATAGGAAAACCTGTTCAGAATCTGATATTATTTGTATGTAGCAAAAGTTAAGGGTTAGAATTCTGAACTCTGGACAAATGCTGATTTCATAAAGTCAGCACAAGAGCAGTCTGAACATAGTGTTGTAGGAATACTTCATTTTTTTTCCTTGACTATTTATCTGTTTGAATATTAGAAACTGATTTTTAAGGATACCCCAGTATTTTTTTTCAAGAACAAATGCCTGTATTGTTCCTACTGTTTTAAAAGAAATATCACAGAAGAGTCATGGAGGGTGAATTTCTGAATTAGAATCATGTTTATTCCAAGTAGCTGATACTAAGTGACATGGTTACTTAATCAAGGATGCTTGTGACCCATATGTCCAGTCAAAATGAACAGTGACTGAGATACCAAGAACTGTTCACAGAAATTGTCATAAATAATTAATATAGTCTAGAATATGGAAATCTGTACAAAAGCAATTTGCTGATAGAAATAGCAGAGAAAAAAGCCTGACTCGCACATGATACCATATTTCTAGAGAGCCTTGATGGTGCCACGTTAAAAAAAAAAGCTAGCAGTAACAGATGTTCGCTCTCATTCCAAATCCAAGTTAGAAGGAAGCCTGGAACAGGTGTCATTTTTCTCCTCCCTTGCTACAAGTCTAGGTCTAACCACTGGCATTTGACATGGATTCAAACTAGGGATCTGCAAAGTTAAAATTATGAACAAATACGTGAGCTGAGCTGAAACAGCCAAATACGTGAGCTGAGCTGAAACAGCCAGCACTCTTTACATGGAGTTGTATAAAACTTATATTCATGTGGACAGTTGGTGACTGTACCATTCAGTGACTGTGTCATTCTTTGATAAATGGAAGTGTAAGGCTGACCAAAGCATCAGTTTTTTGTTTTTTTTTTTTTTTTTTAAAGAAATATCACCATTTTAAAGTTTCAGTTTAGATATGAAATAGAAATTTTCAGAAAAATGTAATTTGACAATTAATACTTTCATGTTAAATTTTATTTTACAGGATAAATTAAACTGATTATTAAGGAAATGTCAGACAAATTAAAAGAATAAACAAAACAAAACCAAAAATAAAAAAACCTTGAGTCTAGGAAAAAAGATAATTGTTTCACTCAGTATGAAATAGCAATTTTCCAACTCTTCTTTCATTATAAAAACAGTAACAAACAATGACAGTAATAAAACATTTTGTGACATTACTACATTGTGAAATGACATAAAAATAATAACAAGTATATAGAAGGTAAAAATGCATGGCTACTAATATTTTGCGCACAGGAATTAAAAATGAACATCATCTCACCATATTTTTATGCAAGTGGCATTCAGAAAAAATCTTAGTGGTGCAGTGAGGAGCAGCTGAAACTGGTTAATGGTAGACATTTGGGTACAGTACTGATCAGGCCACCGAATACTTTAGTGTCTCCCTGCAAAGAAAGTCTAATTTGTAGATCTGATTGGGTTTTTTATTGTGGGGCTTTATTTGGTTGAAAATATGTATTCAACAAAGAGAAGAGCTTTTCTGCACAAAATAGAAATTCTCTGTGTTATTGCTTTAAAAAAAAAAAAAAAGATAAGCGTGTAAGTGTTTTGTTTTTTTTATTTTAATCCACTTGAACCTGACACATGTACAACTGTACCCACTTCTACAAAGGTACGTCCAAAGAGGATAGTGAGGCACAGGACCAAAACCTCCTCACAGGCATGCACCAGTCAGAGTTAATATCCCACTGCGCTGTTCCGAGCCAGAGTGAACAGCTATGTCAGAGTCCCAAAAACGCCTGGAGAGAGAGGGAGGCACACCATGTCCTTATATCTGACAGCCTGTAGTGTCAAGCAGTGACATATTACAAGCATATTCTCCAAGGACGTTGTGAGCTGCTGCTAGACATGCTGTTCCAGGAATCCGGGAGGTGTTTTACTTGAGCCCACACAGCTACTGCTGGGCTAGCCTAGTGAATTGCTACCCCCTAATTTTCTCTCTTCAGTACCACTAAACAACCACAGGTTAGTCCCCATGTGACCTGGAAACTTTCTATTACCTTTCCACTCCAATACTGTGCAATAAAAGCCTTCATTTAACTTCTAGCTGCACTGGGTTTGCCTCTGTATTAGTAAGCTCTTTTCAAGTCTCTCTCCCTTTCTCTTGCCTTTGGGCCAGGATGCAAATTCACCTTGTGTAACTGCTCTGTGACTCATTCTCCCACTCGCAAGATCTTTGCGGTGGGCCCTGCTGGCTCTCAGTTAACTGTCTCTGCTACACTGGCACGTTCTTGTGCTCTTCTTTGGATAGCCCTTGTGTTCACAGGCAAGAATTTTTTTTTTCCAGTGAACAAGTGTCACATTTAATTATAACACCCATTTTGGTTTTCAAGACCTATAGCACAAACACCATGCAATGTAGTGTCTATGATTGTATCCTGTTTTAGTGTATCTGGTTATTTCACAGCCTCAAGAGCAAAACCAGATCTCTTAATATTTACATTTCTTTACTTAAACAGCGTTTACATGTCAAAACTGTAAAATGACAGACAAAGAAAACAAAAGACTTGTTATGTTTATTTCACTAATGGAATGCATCAGTCTTGTGTAAGGCTGAGAGAATGTGCTCCTTTTCTATCAATTACTAATGTTTTGTTACCTTCGTTTATTTAAATCATGCTATTTTATTTCAAGAGAGAAACCCGGTAATTGTACAGTAATCATATTGCTTGTGATTGGTTAGTGCTTGCCCTCTGCCTCATGATTATTGTTATAAGTGGAATGAAAACACTAGAAACCTTGCTTATTCGCCACGCGAAAGGTAGAGTCCTTGAGGAAAGTTGTATAAGTCAAGTGGACATTAAAGCTACAGTGTGGTTGAATGTTGCTGCCTGCAACAGATCTGGGTATGCAACAACTATTCCTTTTTGAGAATACTACTTGTCACAGATTTTTTTAAATAAAAGCTTTGAAAAAGAAATCCAAGTCTAGGAGACAGAGTGCTATGGAGTATTTAGGGGGAAAAGCTGAGCAGTTCTCTATTCTGTCCTCAGTGCACGACCCAAAAATGCTGTTCTTGATTATTCAGGAAAAGGGCTTATTATCAAGAGGTAGAGAAATAGAAAGGGAAAACATTTGTACATTTGTGCTTCCTGAATTCAGCTATGGACTCCTTAGTGGCTATGTCATCTACGGACTTTCTAAAAGACAGGTTGCATAAATAACTGTATCAGGCCAGCACCCAAAATGACCTTTAGGAAGGAAATAAAATTTATTTGTGGCAAACAAACTTGTGTTTTTCTGAGTGAAAGCAGAAAGTAGGGGCCATTCAATTAAGGAACAGAAAATATGTCTCCGTTCTGAATCTCATATAGAATCTATGAAGAGTTTGCAAACAAACAATTAAGTATTCATTGAATGATCTTAAATAATAATCTCTGAGAATTATGCTTTATCCAGAGACAATAGAGACATCTTCTTCAGTTTAGATAAATCTGTTCTTCAGATTCCTTGGAAAAGAGCATCGGCTGCAATTGGTGCTGCTGGGAGGAGTGTAGAAAATATGCCTATCAATCATACATAGAATTTCTGGTATTTAAGCTTTTCCAGGGCCACTTTGGACCCCAAAGTACTTTAGATGAGCATCAGAACTGCTCTAGCTCATGTCTCGCCATAAGACTTCATTTCTGCCCCCGGGGGTCTTTGTAACTTTTCTACCATGTTACTTTTTCCAGGGCCATCTATGCAAACCACAAACTTCCCAAATTCTGAAAAACTCTCCAGAAGACCAAATCCACCCACTATCAAAACAAAAAGCAATTGGAAAATGATCAAGGAATTTGCATTCTAAAGAAAAAACTAAGAGCTAAAGCATTTCCAAGTAACAGAGCCATCGGTTGCAGAGAAGACACTGCCATCTTTTGTAAAGCATTCAAATCCTTGAACTAAGGCAGAAAACAAGTGAAGAGCAGAGATTTGAGATCAATATATAGGAGATAACTTTCATGATTAATAAGACATGAAAATCAATTATAAACAATTAAAATATGTTAAAAGCTATGAATCAAGTTAATCAGGGCTGAGCAATGTGATTACTGGGAACAAATGATGGAAAATGAGACAGTACAAATTGACTAGAAAATGCAATAGTCTCCAAAAAATAGATATTTTTTTAAATTTTATATGAACAATAATGACATTTCAAAAAGGAATATGGTCATTCACTATTCATGATGGTATTTGAAGGAAATCAGGAAGTACTAAAATATATTCTTGACAACTAAGTAGAGCCAATTTTTAGAGTATGAGAAATTTTGGATATTGTGAATCTCTCAGCAATGAGAGGGAGAGATTTGCTCTGAGGAAGTAAAAAGTAGAATAAAGAACTAAGATGATGAGATTTTTAAAGGTATGTAAGAGCTTTAGTCATCTAACTTAAACTGTGGAAAATATTGGTGATTAGAGAATACTCAGTATGGGACTTCAGCATTGATAAGGGCAAATGACATTTTAGTGGACCTATTTAAGCCATTTTCCAGGCACAGGTGTCTGGACCAACAGAATTAATCATGAAATTTTCTTCCTGCATTGGGCTGACCTCAGCTGACTATGATTAAAGTTTTATTCTTTCTATTGGGTTGGAAACTGTCTCTGAAACCTAATGATATAGAGTAACGTGCTCATACAAATTACTAAATTCCTTTATGTTGATCCAAGTATGTAAATAAGGATCACTGTTAACAAAAGGATGGTTTACTTCATTACTGTATGGGGTTTTTTTACTACAACAGTACATTATTTGAAATTCTTTGCCTCAGTGAGTTTTGACTTAACTAGGGGATTGTATTGAAGACGCAGTTTCAGTTTCCTCATTCCTCTGATTTTAATGAAAGCCAAAAAGCTAACCTCAATGACTAATACATGCCACTGCCCCTCTCCTCTCTAATGCTATCCTGGCACATTGCCTTGTATTCGTATTTTTTTCTTTAGTATTAATAAAGACATGGGATTTAGTCAGTGAATGTTATAACAGATAGGTTGCTCCACAGCACTGCCTTTTTTTTTTTTTTCCTTTCTGTTCCTAAAGGTTCACTGCGGGGATATACATAGTTAGCATTTGCATGGTAAGAAGTACTGAGTTATAAAGTTGATAAACATAAATGGCATGTGAAGACCTTTCTTACAGTTTGATTTTGCCATTATTTTCATTACCAATGTAGCAGCAAGGTAAAAATCACTAACTGACGGCACTAATACCAATATTAGTAATGTAATATTGGTAGTAATTAGGCTGGGGAATGACATTGGAGAACCAGAGTGAATTGGCAGCCACCATTTCAGCAGGAAATTTTCTTCCATGTCTTTAGAATGTGGAAGAATTTTACAAATTCTTTATTTTCCTTTTGTTGTATTATGTAGTAAAAGCTTTTCTCCCTGGCCCTGCCAGGGATTAAAGAGGCATCAAAGGGTGTGGTAAGCTTTGTAAATGATGAATAAGATTTCTTGAAATGGCTGCTTAAAGTTACACACGAAAGTCTATATGGGTGAAAATGAAATCATTTCGGAATGTAAACATCTAGCCCTTAACCAGCTTTCACTAAAAGTCAGTTCACATAACTTTTTTGATAATATTGTCTGGATAATATAAATTTTAGCTATATCGTATGACTATAAATGCATTATAATTATCCATCTGCATTTTAAAAAAGTTATTAGTGGTTTTGAGAAACATCCTTTTTGTGAACACTAAGATACTCAAACCCATTTGTCACCTCTTAAAATATGAGTTACTCTTAATGGCTGACTATGCAATTACAGTTCTTAATATGTCCATGACTTACACAATTATCATAGCTGCCGTATCAGGAACCCCTCCAGATTAGAGGACTGTTCACATAACACCAAAAAGAAATGGATAGAAGGTTTTGAAACTGATTCACATTTGCCATTTGAATTACTTATGATTAAGGTGTTTTATTTCAATTTCTTTCCTCCTTATTGAGACCCTGGAATGAATCATTATAACAGTCCATGAGATCTGGTCATTAAGATGTTTGAAATCAGAATTATTACTACCATCCTTTATGTGATCTTCAATTGAAAAGTCCAGTGCCAACACTGGAAATTTTCTTTCCACAGGCATATATTCTAGCAAGAACTAGGGTATCATACATTGAGAATAAAATTCAACAAGAAATAGAAATTAATTTCATCAGCAGTTGTCCAGTTTTGCCTGTAATAATTGCTCCTACTTTGACACAATACTGCAAAGATTAAACCATCACTAAGTTTTTAAGTTAGATCTGTTTTCTGTTTATATGATCGTTATCTCTCAAATTTACTACAAATTAGCTGTCAGGGAGCTAGAACAGATTACATTTGAATCTATTCCAACTTAAAAAATTGGTTAGGCACGTGGTTAAGTTCGTCCCTCTTCAGCAAAGTGTTTCAGCACATGCTTAGGGCACAGTGAGGACAGAGAGACATCAGTGATGTGCAAACGAGTACGTTTGAAAGTTATATTTGTGCCTGAGCACCTTGCAGAATAGAGGTGGATTTCTGAAGTGAATGAAGTAGAATGAAATGCCTCTATCATTCCCCTGTGCTAAAAACTGCCTTTCCAGCTTGTGCAAGTTCCACATAAAGGAAAAGGAAGCCACAGAATAGAATCCCATTCTAACCCATACTAACAAAACAGAAGCCCTCTAGTTCCGTACTGGAGTACACCAGATCTTTGAAATTACATTTCCCTCTCAGCCCAATCTTCTTGCTAATTTCCATGTACAGTTTATGTTCAGTAACTGAAATCAAAAGATATACTTTATACTTAATGCTCTTTTAAGTTGATATTTAAAACAACAACAAGAAGAATTGCAACAACACAAGCTCAGTTTCTAAATTGAACAAAATAACTTACAAAAGGACAACTTTGTTTTGACTGGAGAGTTTCTCTGCGTGATTTAATACTTGCAGATACTTATTTTTCTTGTTTTAAGATAATGCCTTGTTCTTTTTATCTACTAGGCATGTTTCTCTTTTTCTTGTGGAAGTATGTCTCATCTCTGTTGCAATGGAGCTGTACAAGAATACATTTGCATTAAAAATACAATTTTTGCTGACAAGTTTTTTTTATCTGAAACAAACAAGAAAGTGCAGACCGTTATATGTGCCCTTTTTTCCCAGGTTAATTGTAATAAGTGACCTACTAAAATCCTCACAGAGCAGAACAGAATTTCATATAACTTGAAATGACAAAAAAAAAAAGCAAACTTCAAACTCAGTCACAAATTCATACTGAAAAATCCATTCTTTTCTATTCTGTGACTGAATGTTACTGCATAACAGTGACTTTCATGGATGGTTTTGCTAATTCAAAGCAAGGAAAATGAAAATTTCAAAATGCTTCTTCCATCAGTGTCCCTTATTTTGGGTACAGGGCAGACATTTGAGTAGTTCAGATTCTGTCCCTGGCTCTTCTACAGATTTGCTGGCCATTTCATTCTGTCTCATTATCTGAGTGTCTTTTTTTATCCGTGCACTAAGTTTAAAACTGCTACTATCAAACTGCTACTCTTCTACTCTGAGAATGAAACCTATTAACATTATGTTCATTTCTTTGCTCTGCAGTAGTGTCAAGGCTTAGAAAGCCCCTATGTAGCTTGCGTCAGTAATTTATGTTGACAATGTTTTAAAGCCAAACTCATTACTAGTAAAATGTCATGCAACTCCTTTTCCTTCGGTGGTTTTCATTCATAGGAACAGAGATTGTGTCCATGACTTTCTTGAAACCTGCTAAAATGACAGTTCATGGATATCCGAAAACCAGTTTCTTGACCTGAAAATCCAAGATTATTTTTCTGCCCTGGAGACTGCCAACTCATTATTGTCCTAATCAGAGCGTATGTAACTCAAAACTTGACTTAGATTGACACAGCTTTTGTTTCGAACCTCCCGCACCACTAACATCTGTTCCGTTCAGTAAGCTTTTTCCATATGGATCCTGAACAGCTCAGCCATCAGCTGTCTCTGGATCTTCTCCAGACTAACGCTGCCAGGAGCATGCGGTGTCCACCTCTCTGCACCTGTCTGCTCCCCCAGGCCAGTGGGCAGAGCAGCGAGGCAGCGCCTGTTAGTGCAGAGCAGGACACGGCCACGGGCCTGACCGAGGTTCGCATCGCTGGACTTCCCCAGGAGGGAATGCAGCTCCTCTGAAGCCGGTCATTGCTGACAGTCCCAGCTGGTGATAAATCCCTGGGCGAGTTGTGGTCCAGTTTCTCTCCTGATCTGTACTATGGTGTTGATAACCTCTCCACCTTAAAGTATACGAATATGATTATTTTGCCAGTGGTATCTACTCAGCCTATTTGGAAAATGGGGAGTAAGGCAAGATAAGATAAAGCCATCTTGGAGGGGAAAAAGCCACACTTGTTTCAGACAGTAGAATTGGAAACCTCTGAAACAGCAGCTAACTAACTAACTGACAGCAGGTAGTTAATAAAAAAATATTGTAAATAAAATCTGGTAATTGCTGTCAGTTGGACCAATGACCTAAAAGTTTGCACAAACTGACCCAGTTTCCCTTGTACTAGTGCACTTGCACTATCATCTTTCCTGAATTATTATTCCCTTGCACGATGGTAGTGTTCAAAAGCCCAGCTCATGATTGCGTTCCTGTTGTGCTGGCAACTGTACAAACACAATGTAGGGAGAAAATTTGCTTTTGGAGTGACCACTAACATCAATATTTTCAATGTAGAGAATATGGATAACTTTCTAAAACTATTTTACTAAGTGAATCTGTTGCAAATTCTTTAAGCATCAAGTAACTAGTAAATTTACAGCAACAATTTGATGTTAATTCTTTAGCTTTAGAGTTCCTAATCCTTTTTTGCCATGTGCCTTTTAATTTCTCTTAGCAACAGCTCATCTCTCATTTTAAAAGTCTCCTTTAAGAGCTAACGTTAAAAACATTTGTGAACTGATGAAAAGTTCTACATAATGCTGCTAATGATTACTTTTATATTATGCTTATTATTCATTTGTCAAAGGCCTGACATCATAGCCCAGATAAGAATATCAACCATCCCAAGTGTAATGATATATTTTCTCACTTATTGTTTGTTATAAACTACTGTCCAGTTCTCAGAAGTGAGGAGTGTTAGTGCCAATGTGCATTAGAAATACGCTGAACTTCCTTAGCTCAGTATACGTTTGCGTAGTGTAGAAGCACTTTTTTCTTTGTAAATAACAAGTTATGTTAGTGCAGAAACATCTGAGGTGAAACAAAACAAAAAATTTCTAAAGCATACAGAGAACATATAGGCCTGAATCTCTATGACCTTTATGAAAATGATAGAGAATATAACATAGGTGTGAGGGGTTCCAATTCTAATCTAATATCATTTGCTTTGGTTTAAAGGATTCATCAAAGCCCATGGAAACAGTGAGTTGTTTCTACTCTATCTGTTTAGAAACTTGTTTGGGAACAAAACAGAATGTTTTGTGAGGTTTTGAGGGTTAGGAAAGAGAAATTCTAAATTTTGTTCTAAGCCCCTGGGTGATTCAAAGTGTGATTAATCTATTTAGTAAAAAAAAAAAAAAAAAAAAAATTAATGCCACTGTTCAGACTCTTGGCAGAAATCTTTTGGAGGAGACAAAGACATTCCTTATAGCCATGTCCTAAATTTTAGGTTTTTTCAAGTTACTTCAACATATGAGGTGTGTTAACTCCTGTTTCCATGTCCTCTCTTTTTAAACGATAAATGGCAGAATAGTCTGGAAAATATGTATTACTACTAGCCTGCAGTAGCCTCTAGTGGCCTGAGGCAACTGGTTGTATGCAATATACAAACGCTGCTAGCACCCATGGCTTTTCTTTTGTAGCTACACATAGGTTAAATATATGTTTATATCTGCTGTATTTGAGATAATACTTGGTCTGGGGCCAGTGTAATGCAAGAGAAAAGAAAGTTTCATGTGCATTTTCAGCAGTGTAGGAAAACAAGTCTGAATTTGTATTTCTGTTTATCAGGCTTGAGCATTAGCTACAAGGCCTATCCTGAAGATGTAGTCAGCATAACAGCATGGATGTTAGTTCTGCATGAGGGCCCACGCTTGGTCACGGCTTTCAGGTCAGTTGTTTTATATCTAACTAGAGTCTGAAAAATCCATGAAACACATCACTGATGGAAACAAACACAAACTCCCTTTTATGAATTTTATTTAAAGTATTAAAAAAATTAACACTAAGAAAATGCTGTCGCAAGTGCTAGGCTACTGGTCATAACAACAAAATAAACGTTTTCTAAAACAATACAAATCAGACTGTGAGGAAATCAAAGAGCTGGTCTTAATACTAGTTTAGAGTACAATATTGGATTAGTACCAATAAGTCTTAAAAACTCTGAAGAGAAACTTATGAGTATGGCTGTTCACAGAGTTAGAAACCCTGAAAGAATCATTTTAACTGGATCAATCAAACGTAAATTGAGGATGACTGAGCATTTTTCTGCTGAAATCAAACTACAGAACCACAGAATCAGAGCCAAATAGAAAGCTCCCACTCTTGAATTTATATCGTGATGGCTAACCCTTTCCTTCATTTTTCTCTTGGTAGAGATATTACATTTTGGATTTTAAAAGAACACTGATTGGTGGAAATACAATAGCTGACAACTTTCTATCTTTTAGAAATGTTAAACCCAGAATACAGGACCCATTTTACTGAGTATGTTTATGAGATTGTGTCAAGAATACTTAAACCTTTGTCTGACCTCTTCCTTGTGTAGATGTTGTAGGCTCATTCAGACATAGGTACATACAACACAGTTTGACACTCTATAATTAAAGGATAAAAGCCTCGTCCATCTCTCAGCTGATAAAAAACATAGGGGAAAGATAGTAAAAAGAAGAAAGATACAAAGCATAACCAGGTGTGGGCCAACTTTCAAGATCATAATCTCAGGATTCCTGATGACCTTGAACACTATTCAAGAAGACAGAAAGTGCTGGTACAATGCTCGTAGCTAGTGGCCTTTCAGTAGAGACAGACACTGGTCAAAGGCTAGGGAAGAATCTTTCTCAATAAAATGATTACTTTTTTTCCAAGGCAATTTGGTCTTGGATTTCTGGAAATTCCATGTTCCTTCATATAGCTTGTTGAATTGAAAAGCAAAGCTTCTCCTCCTTATCCTTAATTCCTATGATTTATGACTATCACTCTCTGTCCTGGTTTCAGCTGGGACAAAGTTAATTTTCTTTCTAGTAGCTGATACAGTGCTGTGTTTTGGATTTAGGCTGAGAATAATGTTGATAACATGCTGATGTTTTTAGTTGTTGCTAGGTAGTTGTAGTGTTTACACTGTCAAGGAGTTTTGAGCTTCTCATGCCCCATCAGACGCACAAGAAGCTGGGACAGCTCAGCCCTGACAGCTGACCCAGACTGGCCAAAGGTATGTTCCCTGCCACAGAATGTCATGCTCTATACCTAACTGAGGAAGCTAGCTGGGAGGTGGTATTGCTGCTTCAGAACCAGACTGGGTTTTGAGTTGTTTTTCCACAGGTGGTGAGTGATTGCATTTGTGCATCGCTTTATTAGCATTAGTATCTTCCTTTGTTATCCTATTAAACAATCTTTATCTCAACCCACAACACTTTTTTCCATTCTCCTCGCCATCCCACTGGGGTTGGGGGGCAGTGTGAGTGGCTCTGTGGTGCTTCCTTCCAGACTGGGGTTAAACCACGACACTCTTTCTGTCTCACTGCATTTCCATCCCATCCCCTCAAACAAATAAAGTGTGAAACCTGGGACTATTCAATTCATTCCACTAAGGTTTAAGATGCATTGCTTATTATTTTTGTTAACATGATAAAGTCAAGGTTGAAATTTTTTTTTTCCTTTAAGTTAAGTCCTTTTTCTGTAGCATCACAAGAAAAAGTGAGAGATTGCTTTGGTCATTTGCAGTACCCTCATTAAGGGCCTACTTTGACTTGAATTCTAGAGAAGCTTCTCTCCCTCTACTGATTCTATAGGGATCTAGAAAGTCATTTCTCACTTCATCACCTAAGTTAGGAGCCTAAATTACAGTGTTATGAATGCTCCCTGTCTGTCACAATTTTACAGAAATGCAACCTCAACTTGTATTAAAACAACTGACTAAGATGACCTGACACCAGGCAGGTCTCTTAGTAGGTGTCCACCGGTAAATTAAAACAAAGTATTAGCATTATGTAACCCAGCTGTCATCATTTGTCTTGCAAACAATAACATTAGATAATCTATATTTTGGAACTAATGCATAAATCAAAGCTTTGGCATTTTATAAGAATTCATCTTGGTAGCAAAAAGTTACTACCCATGGGAAAAAAAAAAAAGAAAAAGTCTCTTGAATTCTATGATTCTATATAACTTGTTCTTGCTTGTTTTATAATTATGAATTATGTTATAATTTTGAAAGAAAAGCAGATGTCAAGGGAAGAAGGAAAGGAAAATTATGCCAGGGTGCACTTGCAAGATTATTTTCAACCAATATAAATTCACATAGATACCAAATGGGATATCCCCACTTTCATTGCACATGTAATCTTTTCTTCTGTCAGCACTCATCTTACAGAGCTTTGTGGGCAGCCTTATCAGTTATTGATCCTGATGAAAACTACTCCTTTTTCATTTCTTGGAATTATTTTCATTCTTTCTTTTGGATCACTGGGCAATCATAAAAACGCCAGGGTTTACAGAAGAAAATTAGCAGATTTATGCAACCAAAGGACAAGAAGGGACTGTCCCTTTTGACAGAAGCATGGACTCGGGTCAATTTTAATTGAGAATGAAAATATTCCTTTGGTTAAGATAAGTACAAATAGGATTTAATCATTTGATGGAAATCTATCAATGCCCATGTTTACATGAGGAAACCTGCTAGTAACTGCAGAATAAGCTGTTCTGGAAGAGTTAGCTAAGTGGCCTTCCTATTCCGAAGTAGAAATCACTGTCATCTTAGAAGAGTTACTCCAGAATATTATAAAGTTTAAATATAGCATCCCCATGGAAAATTATTCCAGAACAATTCTGTTAGCCACTTTCCTCAGAAGACAAGAGATAAAAATATTGTTTGGCTCATAAGCAGTACTAAGAACACACTCAGCATTGATTTCCTTCTTGTATGGTTTGCAAAAATCAGGCTGTTTACACAGTGTAGATAGAGTATACAGGCATTTTCTTGCTCAACACTTGATAATTCGCCTTTGCTCTTTTGTGTTCTGCTGAACTGTAGATACTCAGTCTAATTGTTTGAGAGGGGAATCAAATGTAGTCTGATACTTAAGAATCCCAGGAAGAGGTCTAGTGATTTAGTATTACCTATAAAACCATTAATGCAGCTCCACACCTCAGTAGAGCTGTAGTTCCCAATTCGTAATCCTTCTTAAGACTGGAATAGACTAACCCAAACGCGTGCACACCTCAGTGCTCAGATTTTGAAGCTGCTCTGTTACTCATTAGCATTATGTGAAGGAAAGGGCAGAGCAGTCTGGATTGTATAAAACACATCCTTCATCACTGGAACATTGCCCAGTGTTTCAATCAAATTGAGTCAAGTCGATTTGAGTTAAAAATAGTTCAACTTGTTTTCTTTTCTCTTTCTTTTTGTATACTAGTTGGATCTTCTGAGAACCAAAACCAAAAGTGATGAAGATGCTAGGAAGGATCTTAGTCTGATGGCATACAGGCATTTGTAGAAATTACATTACTTTTTTTGACTCAGCAAAGCTCAGAACGTGTGGTCCCTGGATTCCCTTGGAGTTGGGTATAACTCAGATTTATCTGCTAGATAGCATGTCTGGTTTAATTAGGAAGAAAATTGTATGTTCAGAAATACTAAACAATACAGTACTTCCTTTGATTTTCTAGCAAGTCTTGAGGCAGCCGCTGTTTTTTCAGAAGTAACTTAGCTTTCATTCAAAAGCTTACAAAGCAAGGTTCTTACTCCTACACTTGGAAGATGTGACTGGAAAGCCTGGAAAATGTGATTACCCATCGATAAAAAACTGTAGGTTTTTAAGATAATTCAAAAAGAACAACTAAAGAAAAAAAAAACACCATTTTGAGGCCTGCATCACATTTTTATTACTTTTAATATTTGGAACTGGCAGAAGTAGGAAGAGAAATCTACAAAGAGGATGGAATTAAATATGTCCCAGGTGTCCTCAGCCCCAAATGGTTGATGACTTTATCTAAATACATATCTGATATTCACAAGGAGTGACAGGATGATCCTGTTGTAAAACTAGGACTATGTCCCATAGCACTGGGAAACTGGAGCACTGGATTTTGTTCTGCTTCCCATCTTTTAAAAATCAAGCCAGGTATTTTCTACAGTGGTGTACACTCTGCAGGTGAAGACAATGATCTCTCCAGAAAACTTAGTCCTTCATCTCTGTGTGTCTTAGTTCCTTATACATAAAAGAGAGATAATGACAATCCTTTCCATTTCTGGGCTGGTACTGCCTGTCTATTTTTAATGCATAATATATAAGTTGTGTGGATATTTTATAATCAAATATGACAGTATCTCTTTAATCAGGATTGTGAATTTATTTCACAAAATCTAAGTATCATGGAACTCTTCTGTGACAAATAAATGTGAATGATTGCTGTAAGGATGCAAGGAATCATGACAGTGACTGAAGTGTGTAACTCAAGTTGACTTGCATAACTCATGCCACAGCACCTTAACTTTAGGTAGCATTTTCATGAGGCCCATGACTTCCAATTTTATTTGTTTTATAATTATGGAAGTTGAATGCTCTGAGACATAACAGTCAGTCGTAGAACCGAGAGTTCTATTTATAGTGTATGAAAAGTTAATAAATGATTAGCAAGTGTTTTAATAAATAATTATAGGTTGTTTATAGAAGGGTCAAATGTGACTTATAACCATCTTTATCACTTACTACTGATGTACATGGAACCATCTGCAATCGTTTAGAACCACCACAAAAGCTTGCAGTATGTGTTAAAGAATCTATTAACCACATGTTAACCCCTTATAAACTATTTCAAATGGATTCTTAACGTGAATTGTGACTAACATTAGCTTCAGGTTCTGATTTTAAGCTCTGGACTGTGGACCGTCTTACATTGACAGTGTGGCTTTAAGACCAATATGTCACCCTAGATATAGAGCTGTGACTGTAATTTTGTGCCTTAACATCGTTATTTCTGTACTGCCTGTCTTCCCCTCTTCCAGCTATATGGGAAGTGATACTTCAACAAATAACGGACAGCATGCACAGCAGGAGCCTTCATGGTTTTATTACAAGCCTTTGGTTACATCTGTAAAATGTCAAGAGCAGTGGTTAACCACCAACTCCACCATTATTTCTTCAAAACAGCTGAAATGCACTAAAATGAACTATTCAACATATTGCCCACATTTTAACTTTTGTCACTGACAGCTCATTACATATAAGCATATTCTGGTCAGATATTTTGTGTTAAATGCCTACTATCTCTCCATTTCTGCTCTTTAGAATTTCTTCCTTATTGGTGTGTTTGCAGCCCAGCAAATGCAGTGGTACCCATGGCAGCCTGGAGCTCAACACCAGCCAAGTGCTTCAGTGTGAAATGTGTGTATGGGAGCGGAGGGAGGGGTGAGAAATCCCTGGACCAGCACGTTGTGTGCCAAATTCATCCTAGGAGGAGAAGCTTGTGAATGAATGATGAGTTTGAATACAGGGTTGAGCAACTGTGCTGTAACTCCTTAACAGAGACATTTGAATTCCAGCTGTTTGTCTCAGTTTGAAATGAACACACAGAAACATTCAAACATTTAAGGAATGCAGAGCTGGCTCAGGACTCGGCACCGTTACTGTTGGTATTACACTGGTGGTTAGTAGTAATTCAGGACAACTTACGGGTTATTGTACCTCTCCAGTGATCACTCCCAGGCAAACCAGTTTCAAATCAACTGTGCCTGCAAGCACAGCCTCATGGGACCACTGCTCTAACTGAACAAAACCTCTTTCACCCTGCGCAGTGGTGTGTGTTCATAGTTTTCACTTCGGAGCTATCTGAGGGAGGCATTCTTTGTGGGAACTGCGTTTCACCGGTGCCGCTCATCAGTGCTGACTTCTCTGAGCAGCACTGGTTTACGTGTCAATACTGTATTCTCTGGTCTCCTTTCTTGCTGGGGCAGGAACTATAAATTAGACAATAGCGGTTTTCTCAGTGTGATACCTGTTTAATCCCACAGATTGTTCTTTTACTTCACTACCTATAGACTGAATAACCCTATTTGGGTTATTTTAAATTCTCTCATTTGTAATGTATTTCAGTAGCAGCTGGAGGAGGGAAAATGAACTTATTTTAAAATCTCTAGTATAGTTAGGGTTATCATGACTGAGACAGCTTCTGTGTGTTTACATATGGGAACTGAGTTGATATGTTGATTGAATTCCTGCTATACAGATATCAACATTACAAAAATTGTGATGGTGACTGACAGCAGCTAATGTGCTTTTGATTGTCAGTTGTTGGAAGGAAGTGGTTGGTAATCAAATGGATGGGAAAATTTTATACTTAACTCTTTTCATTTTCTTCTTAGTTCAGATTGCAAGAGTACAGAATTTCACAATTTTCAGTATGCAAGAGTACAGAATTTCACAATTTTCAATGTGCAAGAGTACAGAATTTCACAGGACTATTTGTTCCATGCATGCGGGACTTTTTCACTGAAACATTGGGACCAGGGGTAGATAGATGGCTGATGTTTGAGAGACTGCACAACCCTAAATTTCTTTCACCAGCAGGAAAATGAGCTCCTATGTATTAACACGCTTTTTTCCCCCCTTGTTGCCTATATAACCGATGCAAAGTGGTGAAATCTACCAGCTGTGTTGGTATCATTGTTGGTTTTCTTATTCCACTACAGTCATGTCTTATTTTTATATTCTGCTTCTACTACCCAAATGACAAAGTCAGTGTTGACTGACTGTTGTACATTAATACTGGCAGCTTATAGCTTCGGTGTTATTATATTGCTATAATACCATGACTAAAGCCACTTGAGCTTAAAGTTACTAATCATACTAGTAAAATATATGTCTGCTGCTACTTATGGCTGGGTACAAATTTGAAAAGATTGTGTGAATTTGAGATCTTGCAAAATTAGAGCTAAAATTTCTTCAAGGCAGAATTATAACTAACTAAACTTGTGCCTCAGTAGCTTTAAAGATTTTTCCAAATTCGAAGCTTTTGAACTGGAGAATTCTTTCATCACTGTGCACAACACTGAGCCTTGCCACTTGAAAACAGTGAACTCCCACCACAAAAGAATCTTCCTGCTTTTCTGACATGCTGAGCACCTTCCTCTCTCACCGTCTTTTAGGAACCGAGTAGAGACAGGATTCACAGAACCTGAGTGGGACTTGAATGACACATTGGTCTGTGCAGTCTCTCTGCACAGGTGTGAATTTTGACCAAAATGCTGAGAATTTTCTCAAATTCCTTTGCAGTTAGGGCAGACAGTCATCTGGAATCTACTAAAAGAGAAGGAAAATTGTATGCACAGCTAGTACATTGAGATAATTTTACTTTTAAAATGATAGTCACAGCTTACATATTTTAGATAACAGATGCAGCACTGCCCTGAAGCAAAGCCTTATTCTGCATATCACGTGATTGCTATATTAGGAATATATCCTGCTTAAAAATAAAAAATGCCTGCTGTACCAGTTTAGGTAGTAAAGAAGTAAAAGTTGTTATTAATATGAATGTTTATCATACAATTTTCAGTCAATTAAGTTTCACTAATCAAATCCACATGACTTGAACCCACGTACCACACTCCTTTAAGCAGTGAGTATTAGCATATTTGAAGAACCAAAAATCCTGATGAGTGTTTGCACTGCATTTGCTCAGGAATGTAATGGAAACTGGGTGAAAGAGCAAGAGAGAGAAAGACTGCTCAAAAGGATGGCTGTGTTTTGGCAGATGCTAATATGTAGCTGTCTTTAAAATTCTCATGGAACTTCAGAGAAATGAAAGGTGCTAGTCTCACTATCCTGGCAAAACTGCAGTGGGTGAATCATGTCCTACCTGTTTAAATTTCTCTTGAAATGGGTCTCAGGAGTGAATGTATGCTTAGTGATATCATTTTTATGAAAACAAGACTCATTGTAGGAAATGTCCAAAATTTTTCATAAAATGAGTAATTTTCATTCTGCATAATCTTTGCTCAGATATTCGTCTGTTCCAGAGGCAAACGTACTGTAGGATGAACTGGCATTAAAACAGAAATGGCAGCGTACTATGAGACATACAAGGCACTGCTCTGTTTTCAAAACTGCTTCTCTGCCACTGGTTGCACTATGAGTTGCACTACGTCAGCACTCCGCCAGCTCTGAGAGTACTGACGTGCTTTCACATCTCTGAAGCAACATAAAGATGTGTTGTGGAAATTGTGATTTTCCTGTTCTGGTCCTTCTTGAGTCTTACAATCAAATGAAATACCTTCTCACACCTAGATAATTTTATTCCCCATTTTATTTCACTGCTAGTGCCTGAAAGTCATCAGAAAGCCCTTAGGTGAATTGTAGGTAGATCCTGGGTAGTGGAATACAGAATTATGTCCAAATTCAGAAGAAAAAAAAAACCCCAAACAAAACTCACAAACCATACAACAACAACAAAAAAACACCACTTCTTAAAGAGCAGAAACAATATAGGAGAATGTATCAATTTCCCTGATTTTTCAGCCTAATAGTTGTTCTAAAACATACTTATGACTTTGTACCAGGACTGAGACATCTATGCAGCTCAACAAAAGATACTGGTCACTACTGCTATTGTTAGAGAAAATATTGAAATACTGGGAATTGATTTCAAGTAAAAAAGCAGAAAAAAAAGATTATTTATTGCCCTTATCACGTTTTTCTAAACTTAGTTTCTTGTTAATAATCTGCAAATGTTTTGGTGCTATAATTGAGCAGAGTGCAAAGGTTTTTATGTGAGAGAAACTGAAGCTAAGTAAAAGGCCACAGCAAAACACTTGTCACTGATGTGGTTGCAGTTCATGTGGAATCTGAACCACTTTGGTTCTCTACTCACACGCAGCAGGACAGAGAGGCTAACAGGGAATGTCTTCTTTCTGAGCTTCCTTAGCGGCACTCTGCCTCCCAAACAGGTCACTAAAAACTAAGCAAAGTCAGGTCAATTAATGCACAATTGTGGGCAATACTCCCTCTTCTTTCCATGCCCTTTGCTGACATAAATTCAATTTATTTAGTGAGCTGATACTGTAATGTGCTGTCAAAAGCTATGCTGAATGACAGCTTCTGTAGGTTATCAGTCACCTGATAAAAGATAACGGAAGGAATCCAAGAGTCTTAAAAACAGATTTCTACCACCAAGAGGACATTGTTTTCTTTCTTTTGCTGTCTTCCTTTTTACCCTGGTACCTCCCTCATCCTAGTGCAGCTATGACTGAGAAAATGACAAGTGTTTGAAAAGATACACACTGTAGAATTTGTTTTCCAGCTTCCGACCCTGGAACAGGCAGACTTTGGACAGGAGCATTGCTCCTGAAACCCCAGGCTACCACAGGTGGGCAGCAGGTGGTCAAAATGACCAGTGACAGGATGGGGAAGCCAGAGAAAGGCAGATGGGACAAAGCTTAACTAAGAACTCCAGTCAACCCTAGCGTCCCTTCCAGTTTAGCATCTGATCCAAAATCCGCCTGTGACACAGAAGTCTTCCAGTTATATGGGGATTTGAATCAGGTTCAGGAGAATCAGTATGACTGAGGTCCAGCAGGTTTTGGGAGAAGGTACAGCCAGGTGCTCTGGTAGAGCTGCTGACGTACAGTCTGTCTAGCAATAATGAATTTAGGTGCAAGATGAATGGACCTAATTTCAGAGTGAGGGACAAGCTGCACTTAGCCCCAGCTTGGCCAAAGGGTGTGCATTTTAAACTAGATCAAACAGCTCTTCGGTTCCAGGGAAACAAATAGATTAAAGGGAACCTGCATCATTTGGGTGAGATGGATGTAGAAAGAATTTACAGAGAGAAAGGGAACTGGAGGGCGATATTTCCAAGGAAGATATTATCACTTTTCAAATGTGGTTCAGTGCCTGACAATAGTGTGTTTTCAAGCAGCCGTTCCATAAATTCCATCTTTTTCCCCTATGAAACTAAAGCTTTATAACAAACATTGCAAATGGTTGAAATAAGAGATAATTATTTTTAATATCGTCTTTACTTCCAGCTGATTCACTGGTATAATGGCACATACAAAGTAGGTAAACTCACCTGTTGGTGTTCCAGATTGGGACTGAGAATAGGTGAAATCTATGTTACCTGAATTTGAAGTGATAAAACATTATCACATTGCTGAGCTGAACCTTCAGCCTAGACTGGACCTTTTAACAGTTCGAGCCAGTTTTTTCTGCATGAAATTGATGCAGCACTGTCCTCTTGCTTTAAGCCAGAGTAGACATGAGAGAAATAAAAAATCACCAGGGAATGACATTTCAGCATGGTTGGAGGTGCAGAAGCTACCCCAAAGCTTCTCTTGTAAACTTGCCTCTGAGATTTCCAGATTTAATTTCAGGCTGTAATTTTCCAGCTCTTTTCTGTTAAGTAGCTGAAAACGGAAGTTGCTGATCTGGAGCTGCACATTGAAAATTTCCTGCTTGGCTTTTCAAAGTCAAGCACAAATCTTCTTAAGGCAGCAGGAAAGCAAATAGATTTATTTGTTTACAAACTTCATTTCTCCAGTGAACAGTGGCTACAGCAAATTGTTCAATTCAGGATATAATAAAACCTGGTAATTTTTTAAGCAAAAGCCTTTCCTTCTTTCCAGCAGTTAAAGTCCTGGCATGCAGTGCTCATTGTTTAACAAAGGAAAATATCCAGCTCTTCTTTCCTGCTTCTGTGGGGTCTGTCAGATACTTATTTGAAGAAAAGTGAATTTGCAACTTGCCGCTCAGCCACAACACGGACATACTGCACCCCTTGGGAGGGATTATATATATTCAAACCAGAGAGAATCTCCTGCATTGCTTTTTCCTCTCCCATGTGACAACTCTACTTTCTAAATACAAGAAACTGTTCGAAGCAGGCTAGCTGTGGAGGCTGCTTTGATGTCCTGCCATCACACTGAGCTGTGGAAAGCCTTCTTGTTGTCTTATGTAGGGAGCAGTTGAGGATATCAAAGGGAAGATGGGATGTTAAATTTTTATTGATGAATGTTTAATAGTCTGGGTTGTAAGCTGTCATGAGTAATGCAGTAAAAGGATTCATTCTGAATCTCGCTGTTTGCCATACAGTGCCTGAAAGTGATTAGTCTTTAAAGAGTACAAATCTTTATTTTATTTTTTTTTTTGCTCCAGCAATTTATTTTCTGCAGCAGATTAAAAGAAATCTATCATGATACTTAGGAGAGTCAAGTGGGCACATTAGGTTAATACACCACCCTCTCAGCTTGAGACCTGAGTTTGAATCAGGTTTACAGAAAAAAAAAAGGCAATGAATTCAGCACTGTTTTCTGAAAGCCCACTAATGTGACAAGTTTGGCCACATCCCACTGATCTTAGGGTCATGCATCTCATGAGGTGCACCTTTATACCTCATAAAACGTGAAGTATGTTAATTGAGCAATGTGCAGAAACGCTGGGCACAGTCCCAAGGATACAGCCAGAAGATAGCTGAGGAGTGATCTGTTCCCCTTCCCCCCCCCAAAACACCCCACCATATAACCCTATTTTCCTACCTCCTGGAACATCAAAGTTTTAATATAATTGTAAACAAAAATTTTAAGACCACTGCTCTCTTGTTCCCCACTCCCCATTGAAAAAAGGCACTCAATATAACATCTAACACACACTTTGAAAATAAACCTGCGCCAGTGTAAGGGAAATTCTGGGGAACGGGGTGAAATTCATATTGTTATAGGTTAGTCTTGTAACTAAACGCTTCTAGAGACACAGAGCAATCCAGGCATGTTCCTGAAGGAGCAGAGAGTGCACGAGGGCCAAGAGAAAGAGGACAGTGGGAGAAGGCGAGATGAAATCATTGCAGGAGATTGCATGGCTGGCACGTTTCATTCCCCTGCCAGGTAATTATGAACAGGTAATTATGGGCCTGATAGGTCTGAGTGATGCTTGATAAAGCTTCAGGAAACAAAAAGTTTTCTTCTCTTATGCTAAATATGATTCAGGAACAAGGTTTAGTTAAACATGAGCTCTAACCAGCTATGGATTAAAACACTAATTTATAAAGTTTTAGTGAAGTACAAATGCAATTGTGAGAAAGATGCCAGATAAAACAGCCTTAGATTCAGGCCCGTAGTGTATTTTGCTGAACTCTATTGAACATGTAAAAAAGCTAGCATCATCCTTTCACTGCTGCCCTGTTCTGTAGAGAGCAGTTTTTTGGATGAGGAGAAAAGATTTTCCTTTATGATTCCTAATCAACCCTTGATCACAGCTAATTTAGTGACTTTTGACAGCATGAGAAACATTTGCATGCTGTGAATCCATAATTATCCACTAAGAAATAGATTGAGATACTCTGCTCATACCCTCCTAGATTTCTGTGCAACTATCAAAAAGATAATGATTTTTGTTTGCTAAAATCTGATCTGGTGATTGAAAGCTTTCTCAGTTTGAGGCCATGTTAGCAATAGGTTAACCTCCCAACTACTGTCATGATGTTTTTTTAAAAGATCTTTTTTTTCTCTCAGTCATCCTAAAAAAAAAAAAAAAAGAACATGAAACAATTATTTTTTTATGAGATACACCAGAAAAACTCGGGCTTAAAAAAAAAAAAAATCTAATGGCCGTGAAAACCTGTGGACACAAACTGATGAGGAAGGAGAATTCCACATGTGTCTGTCATTTATGAGGTGCATGGGGATAAACTTATGCACAAGGATACATATGTACTTGTGTCTTACGCACAATCTCTGGTTTATGCATCCGTGCAAAAGCACGTGACCAAAATTCTGCACCATCTCTGTTGTCTATGTACTGCTTAAAAGCAGACAGAGTTTCCCTTGCTTGGAATAAATAGTTCTGGTTTGTGTTTTATTTTCATTTTTTAAGAGAGACTTTGTTTGCATAAAGAAATATTCAGTAGAGCATGATTTATCAGTCTACTATTCAAAAACCGGTGAGCTTTACGTAGGCACCTTGAAAGGCAGACTTTAGAAGGGTGATAAATACTTAGGTAGACCCAAAGATTAACTGAATACAGTTCTTAGTCTCAATTACAGACGGCTCTAGTAGGAAGAGATGACAGGATTTTCCCAAAATATTGTTTGGGATTAGAAGACCCATGGGGATTTTCCCTTGGATGACAGGCTGTTAAAGTCTACTTAGAAAGTGCAAAATTTTCATTACTTTCCGAAATGCATGCTTCACTTCTCTGATTTTTTTCATTCTCTCCAGATCCGTGACAATGTGTCTCACAGTTCAGTGATGAATCAAGGGGAAACAAAGAGCTAATTAAATTATCATGAATTATTTTCTGTAAATTATATATGTTGCAACAGTTTTTTGGTGTAGGCAGAAAAACTTATTTTAATGCATGTTTATTTAAAGACAATCTACATAAACAATGGGCATATTATTATTACTAATTAAAAATAATGTTTTCATAAAAATGTTTTCCAACTCCCTCTCTCTCGAGGGCAAGCAGTGCCAAGTGGCTCTCTGATCTTTGAGAAGACAACTGGAAATTAGAAAAAGGCCTGAAGAACATTATCTCTTTGGGATCTTTCTCAGGCAGAGTAAGTAAGCTTCAGACAGAATACTTTTCAATAGAATAATTGAGCTTTTCCAATGGATGTCAGATAAGGATGATTAGAGTTTTCATTTCAAAAATTATTTTTTGATTGGAAATTATTTTAGACTGGGAAATATTTAAGCAAATGTTCCAGAAAAAAAGAAGTCTTATTTCACAAAAATCTATCCATCCTTACAAAATATTTATATTTTGATATTTCTAACTTGATTACCTTATTTTGCTATTCTCCTCTCTGGGTTGGATTCTTTGTCTGAAGGGTATCACCCATGAATGCCCAAGTCAGCCCAAGACTGACTAAGGTAACGTAGCACCAGGGCTGAGCAAGAGAGAGGAACCTGTCAGCATCACGGCAGCTTCTGTTACAGAAGCAAGACTTTTCTTTTGCAATGCCTCATTTCTGTGATTCTTGAATTTGCTTTGATTTAGCGCTTGTCTTTTAAATTTCTGTTGTATAGAGCTTTAAAAATTGCTCAGAACTTTCTAGCTGCTTTGCAAATTATTGGGAAATAATGACCACTGCATTTTCTTGAATGAAAGCTAAGCTGCTGGGGTATCTTTACCATTCAGGCTTTGTCTAAAGCTATGGTGTTATCACATGCTAACCAGCATATTCCAATATACTCACACCATCTAGCATGGAGCAGTCAGTGACTATTTTATCAGACACTCAGTTGCCTTAGGCCTTTAAAACATTTTTGGAACATATTTGCGAATACATGTCAACCACATTCCTTTTCTCAGCTTTTAAGCAATGCCATACATGGCCGTGAACCGGAAAGTGGGTAGTTGCTGAACTCATCTCAGAGTCTGATCCCAGATGTTTTTACATGCTGCATATTATCTACAAGTTTCTTCACAATTTATATTGACTGTATTACACTTCACTGCAATCTGTTTTAAAAATACAAACATTCCTTACTTCTCAAGAAGTTTTAAGTGACACACCAAAAGTAAATGGTTGGATCTAGGTCTATCAATTATTATATGCTGCTTAGACTTTTATTTGCAATAGCTATATATTAAACAGCATTCAAGATCATATAAAGTAAGCCTGTAGCTAACCTTGATGGACAAAAATGGTGCCCTTGCAAGCACATCCCAGAATGATCAGTTGCCTCTGGCACTACCCTTGTTTTAATGGTAGTGTTTTTTTTCACTCGAGAACTCCATATGTTGATGGTGTCAACAATAAAGTCTTCATGAAAGAACTGCAGCAGCTTCAAAGTGCAACTCCTTGGCCCCTGCCATGCTGGAAAATTGCTCCCTTCCTCTCTTCCTTTTAACTCTGACCTTGAGTTTAAATTCTTGGTTACAAGAGTCCGCTAAATAACGTTGCCCCTTAACACCTGATTGCCAGTGCCTTTATTAATGAGTGTTCTTGATGCCTACAGATCTCTATGGGAGTTACTGAAAATACTCAGCTGCTTAGGAACTAAACAAGCCGAAGTCAGGCCCATGGTCTCCATCCAATTCTGTCACAAGAGAACATTTCTCTCATTCCGGAGAGATCGCTTCCCATTTCACAGAACTACAATTATGGCACAACAGCAGAGAAATATTTTTCTGGGCACAAGTCGAAGACAGTATAATTCCGCTGTTTTCTGCTTTTTGTATATTCGTTTGCAGACACCAAGGCTCCTCTTCAGGGTGGTCATTTAAATCTCTGTTTGTCTTTAAGGAAAGATGTAAACTTAGTCAGCAAAACACAAAGATTTCTGCTGAACAGGACTAAATGGTTTATATCAAAGCCCTTATTGTTCAGTCTCATGCCTAGTGGCACTACTCCTGTACAGAAATTAGCACAAAAATAAATATTTTTTAGAATTAGGACCTACACACATAGTCCTCTCCATAGGACTGTTCACCCACTGGAAAAAAAGTAGAAACAGGTGTCATAGAAGATAATAATTAGAGGGAAAAGAGTGTTTTTCCATCCATTTGCCTGGTTTGCTAACGAAAGGCTGTATTTAAAGACATCAGTGTGCTTCGGTTAGGTATGTGTATTGTTTAAAGCTATTTTTTTTTGCTCTCTGTGTGTCTTCCAAGCAAATTTTAACTGCATGTATAGGAGTGCTTTTAAGCAGTTTCTACAGTTAATAAAATAATTGATTTGAGTCATTAGAGCAAAATCTGATAACATTTTAGATGTGTGGGTGAGCCTCGATATTGACTAGAAAAATTATTTCAGATTTGTAAAAAGGAAACCAAAAAGGTGGCGGGTTTAGGGTACTGCAGGAGGTTTCATTGCCTTGTCCAAGTCTATGTCTACCAGTGCGGCATGCGAAGATGACTCACATCGAGGGCTGCAGAGGGAGTAATGTCTTTGATGCGGCTCATCTTTCAATTGTAGTAGTACGCCTGAAGTACCATTGATGCGAAGCACAGGAGCTGGTGAGGGGATGTTCCATTTCAATGTTTCAGTGAAGATATAAGTGGTTTTGCCAAGCTCAGATTTTCCAGGAAAGCTTAGAGGGTGACAGCTAAGATCTCTGCCTCTTCAGTCAACATCACCAGGTCTCATAATACTTATGCAGCCTCCCTTGCACACATCTGCAGCATAGCAGACTCTGGACTTAGATTTATAACAGGTGACAATGTGGTCTAGGCCTCCTAACTACTCACAATCTTTACTAATTGCATGTATAAAAGGAAAATTTAAGGAAGAGAAATGTCTGTGTTTTGAAGTAAGGAATTCTGCTGACACTACAGATTCTGAAAGCACAATGTGCTCAGTGAAAGTACTTGAACCTTGAAATAGAAATACAGACCTCTTAATTAATCTCTCTGTTATTCTATAAAGTGCAAAGAAAACTAATACAGAGAATTTTCCTGCTAATTACAAGTGGAATCTGTGTGTGTTTGAGTGTGTGACGGGGAGGAGAATGTTGGACCAGGGCAACACAATATTACACTTCCTACATAATTATGTAGGAGGGGTAGGTTTATTAGGCTGCAGTAAGCCATTATTTATGTGGATGGAATCTTTATTAGAAAACTACCTTTTAACATTGCTCTCATTCAAGTTGTAGCAGAATATCTCATCTAAATCTGTTCTTTCATGAATGTGTGTATAGGCTTATTATTTTACTTAAGAAGAAATTTGCCATACAAAAAAAAGTGGCATGCACTTTCTTTAATCTTTGCTGTTAGGGATTTAGTTGTGCTGGATCATTTTTCAATTGTTCAAAACATTAAAATTTCTTCCTTTTAAGGGGCTACTGTTAGGGCTGGGAAACATAATTAAGGGCATCTCCTTTGTTTTCTTATCAACATATGGAGGCATTGTTCATTTTCTTTCTTTTCATGTTGCCTAGCTGAGTCTTGCAGCATAAAAGGAGGATTTTCTTGCCCTCAAGCCACCTCTCATCTTCTCCAAGGTAAAAGTGGCAGGTCAGTGACAGAGGTCCACTGGCTATCTCTAGTTTGTGGTTCATCATTTAGTCCTAAAGGTCACGCTGACACTGACTACCAATCTCTACTAGTGATTGTTCTGTGAGCTGCAGCACCCTTGCAAATTCACACTTCAAACTTTTAGGACAACTACCTACTCAAAGTGAATCCCATCTACATGTCACATGGGTAGCCAAACCTTTCAGTGGCTAAATTCTTTAAGCTCCCTCAGCAAGGCCCTTCTAGCATTCACCTCTACTTCGCTCATCTAATACATGCTTTGTGACACCTAAAAGTCCCTGCCCACTTCTATCCTTCATTTTTCTACACTGATTTACCCTCCCAAAAAGGGCACTCAAACAGATGTTTTTCAGGAACATATGGGTGCCCTGTGCCACTGTCACCATCTATTCTCTCCCTGTGTGATGACTTCCATGCCCCTGCTGCAGTCAACCCAGACCTCCTTGGCAGTTTCTGAAAAGATGTGATTTACTGAAAAGATGTGACAATATAGTCATCAATTACCATGACAAAGGCTGCATCAAGTGAAAATGTTTTGCCCTGTGCCAGGAGTCTGAATGATGGATAATGCTGCAGTTTGGACCCAAACACAGAGGTCTCTTATGGTACCCGCTTCTTTATAAACAATATTGGGTTCAAAACCAAATACCATTTCTAATCTTTCTCTTTTTGAGAGCAGAATAACCCAGAAAATTCACTGACATCCTGCATTACTCCTTATTTGTTACTAAGGTTTTTCCAAGAAGATGGAAGAGAATTTCCACTAGGAAGATACTACTCAGAAAAGATACAGCAAAGGAGCCTTAATCGAGGCTTCCAGCTTACAGTAGCTAGCTGTCACTCAGACACAAGGAAGCATTGGCATGCCTTCTACAGGGCATGACCTACTTCCACCCAACAGAGTCCCAGTCATTAAATAGACCAGAGACTGACTGATGAAGTGCCCTGTTGGCCAAATACATAGGGCTAAATAGCAATGCTTACTGGAGTGAGGTCTATGGTCATCCTTAGGAGGACAGACATATGACAGAGGCTACATAAACCAGACATGGGCCAGGCTATCAAAAGCTTTCTTTGGGTTGGTGGCCATTCTTTGGTTGGAAGATGGCCACAGCTATATCAGTATGTTAGATAGTTCAATATTCTCTTCCCTGGACATATCAGGGTCAAAATACAGGATACCTATCCTCCTTTTTTGCGATCATGTACTATCGTAAGCTCTACAGCAACTTCCTTGATAAGGATCTCCAGTGGCCCCTCATTCCTGAGGCAGGAATGCATCCAAATCTAAGTAGGAGTGACCATTCATAGCCTTATTGTCAATTTTATTCTGTTTATAACTCTGATAGAAAACTACTTTTCATCTAAGTTAGTCCATGAATGAAAGTGGCTATTTCAGAAAAGCTTGCCAAAATATATTCTCAGGAGTAATATACCTTGTTGAAGAGTAGTACCTACACCACCTATTGCCTCAAAACTGCCTCCCGTCCCTTGGACAAGATGCTGACAGTGACGATCAGGTTTGTGAAAAGGATGCATTTTCTGCCTGTGCCATACAGCCACTGAAAAGAGACTGTGTGGTTTGGAGTGGCAGGACATTTTGTGAAGACCTAGTGCTGAGGGCCATGCCATAAAGCCCTGTGGGCCATGGACTGATGGATTCAGGCAACCCCCACCAGGGACACTCTGGGATATGGTTCATCCAACCCCTGGAGCATTGTTTAAAGGCCTTCAGTTATATTTCCTGCATTTCCAGCTAGGAAGCACACAAGAATCCTGAAGATCATTCCAGAGACTAGGTATGGTTAGGGCATTTGGCCTTGAGGATGCCATCACAGATGCTGTAAAGGAGCAGTTAGACTCAGCCAAAGTCTATGTTCCCATCTCATATAAAGGGCTGAAGCTGGGCAGTGTCAGTACTCCAAAGTGACCACCCAAAGATCACAAAGGAATATCACTGGAATGAAGATCACTGGATGCAGCTGTGACCAGGATAGGGGAAACTGTAAGAGCTATACAACTGCATCAATAGTATATACCCTGGACAGGACAGCAGTAATAGAGGGGGAGCTCAACCTCTTGTCTTCTAGCAAATTTGTGCCTGCATTTCTTCCCCATCCTCTCAGCAGTGCTTTGTTCCAAGTTGCGTTGCATGACTTTGCAGTACATCTGATTTCTCGTCTTATCAGAATGTGTCACAGTCACAAATTCTGTGATCTGTGTACATTCATCAGGATGTATGTGTATAAAACAATCAAGGAGAAAAAAAATGGGTAAATGTAATGTGCCTCGTGAATGAAATATTGGCAGAATGGGATGTGTTGAATCTTGCTTTTCTTCTGCCCCACAGGGGAGAAACTGAATTAATTCATCATTTTGCTTAAGCATGGAAGAGGGCACCATTAAAGAAAGCTTAGAGGAAAGAGAATTAAAATGATAGGGCACAATCATTTTAATCACTTGGGCTCGGCTTCATAAAAAGAGGTGAAATTCCTTTTCATTGGTCTTCAGAGCGCATGGATTTCATGCATGATTCTTCATCGACTTGTCTGCTGTACATAATTAAAAACTTTGTGATTTTTTTTTATTATGCCCTGTATAACTCAGTGAATACTGTATTGAGAAAGATTTGCACCATTTTGGTATTTTTCATCTATTATTTGTTCACTGTTACCCTCCAAGAAAGTAACAATTATTTAAACAAACACACACATACCAGAGTAAGACAACCTCCTGAGCAGCAAAACCAGCTGTTCCTGACCTGGCAAATAGATCTTCCAGAATCAAGAAACACATTCCTATGAAATAGAAAGGGGGTGAGAAGTAGAAGGGATAAAAAAGCAACACTTGAGTTCTATTAAAAAAAAAAAGTACCCCCAAAATAAACAAAAACCCAAACGCATAGGTTCTTCGTAACAAATGAACAGTAGTGGAAGGAGCAGACATATTTCTTTAGAGGCAATCTCTGAGTCCTGTCAGAGGAGGTGGACCTTGTCCCTGCAGTAGACCTCAGCTATTTCTAGTCCTCTGGCCTTTTCCTGAAACAAACTGGCGGCTACTGCTTTGTGACATTGCTTTACCAGCCACTAAACTGGGACATGGAACTAAAAGGATTAGTTATGCAGATGACATAGTTATACTGAAGCTGGCACAGCAGATGCTTCTTATGTAGGATATAATGTCAGAATCGATATGTGAGCATGAGAACCCCAACCTGGGTTAGTGCTGGCCTTTGTCTTTTGTTATTCGCCATCATGAATCTTCTTCAAGCACTAAGCTGTCCTAAGCAAGTCTCTGAAAAGGGACTCTCAATAAGAGGACTGGACTGTACACAGTAACCACCACTGGAAAAAGACAGACTGTCTTCATGTCCTTCCAAAACAGAGGTGGGGAACAGCAAGCCCTCAAACTCATCATTAGCTTCACTTGCCTTCCTACAAGTCAAAAATGAGCCAGTAACTGCTATGTGCATAAACCAGATTGTATGAAAGTGTTAAGTATGATTAGCAAGTAGGTAAGTTTATGTGAAATCTAAGCATTATTATGTTATAAACAAAAAAACCCACTCTGGGATTTGAAAACCCAGTGAGAAGAGGGCTTGCTTAATCATGAAGGACCAAAAATCTGTTGAGGGCTTAGTGAAGCACACAGCAACCATTAGGAGCAACCTTTTGCTACCTTGGCAAGACTTAACATCCAAGTGGCATAGGCAGAGTCAAACTAGGCAGGGACAATGACTGGTAGGAGGATTAAAATTCCTTCCCAGCTGAGGTAAGGCGGGTCCGTGGGCTAAGGCAAGCCTTGGATCTGGATGGGGCTCCATGCAGGCTGCAGTCAAGCTCCACACAGCTGCTCGCCCAAGGGTCTGTCTTGTCATTGCAGCCTGAAGCAAAGGGAGCCAGTCCTGAAAACACGATTTGGGTAAGAATGTCAGATACAACGGTTGACGGAAAGGTCTTTAGGATTTCGTCTCAGTGTAGGGGCATTCACTGGGGGTTTTTTGCTTGTCTCTAATGTCTGTCATCAACTACATAAACGTTGCAATTATTTTAGGGTAAATAGAGATTTGTCTTTGCTTTTACCCTAGTCTGATTCATAGCACTGCAAACTCAGGGTAAGAGGCAAAAAACCAAGGCACTAAGGTCTTGATCCCAAAATCCATCATTGTCAATAGGCGTCTTCCCATTCATGTAGAATGATTTCAGAATCAGACCCTGAGCTGTTTTGTCTCTGTATACAAACACATTTCTGTATCTGTGTGAATATGTGCTGATGTGTGGATGTGTATAATGCTTTGTGTATGTGTGCATATATGTGTGTATTTACATACACATTCTCACAAACACAAATATATATTTAAGATTTACAGTTCTGGAAAACCTAGTGAATAATGTAAATGATTAAAGCAGATGCCTCGCAGAAAATATTGTTCAGACCTCCTCATTTAAATTCAGCCTCTTATTCACACTTGGTAATACACTCTGCTGTATGAATTATGGATTCCTGTTTTTATCTCTCACACTACACATGAATGTTTGATAAAGATTGTTTCCAATATTATATTTTGTCAAAATGCTCATCTAAAATTCAGTTAGAAATGGTTTCCAGTAATTATGCATTGACTTAGCACTAAAAAAATAAAAAAAGGCAAAAAAAAAAAAAGGCAAAAAAAAAAAGCCAAATTATATTATCATTGTTTTTCCTGAATATTTGTGCTAAATAAGACTAAGAGACTGACGGGATTTGCAGCCAAAATTCCTTATTTATACTCCATCCAAATGGAGCCAAGGCAGCTACAGTATGTTTTTCACACTGCTCTACAAATGCTTCAGCTTCAGTGCTTTGTTTTGTGAGGAAAAAGGCTGCTTTTATGCTAAATTATTCGTAATGACTTTGTGAAGTGGATTAATATCCAAAAGGGGTCTGGATTCACACTGGAGGAATATCAAATTTACCTCCTTAGGGAATCAGGATAGTCTTATTATAAGGTTCCTAGAAAAGGGAAAAGGAAAAAAAAAAGTGTTAGTGTCCACAATAATTTTTGCATTTCTTTTCTTTTGCTGCATGTGAAATTGCAGCTCCTGAGGAAAGATCCAACTAGAGAAAAACAAAATGTATTTCCCCATTTTAGCTGGAAACTTATGTCATGACTAACAATGCCACCCAATCTTCCCCTTCTTTTGTGTAGTTCTCTTCAAATTTAGCTGGCTGTGCAGGGGTCAAGCCTCCAGAAGGGAATCTCTTTGGCTATATCTGCATTCACGAGGAGGGCAGCACAATAGGCGCGTATCTGCAACTTGAAACACTGGCTGCTAAGGACCTGGCACCTACAGTGTCTGTGCTTGGGAAAGGAGGGTTACTTTAGATTAGCTCTTCTCCAGTTTCATGGACTGACCTGGCATGCATAGGTACGCTCCCAGAGTGCATTTCCCATTTAGTTTCATTTGAAAGGAATCCAGTGTTCTCCAAGAGCAAACCAAAGCCCAGTAAATGGGGGAAACTAGAAGATTTTTTTTTAAAGTATGTCTTATCTCATCTGAAATGTTAACATAAGTGCACACATTGAATTCAGCAGGCTTTGGAGGCCATCAGTCATCCTTTTTCTTTCAAGAGAATTGAGTTAGGAGGGACTGAGGCACCAAGCAAGTGTGGTTACTTGTGTAAGCTCTCTGTGGATCAAGCATTATAATTATGTGCGCAGTAACTGATCTTCTTGATTGCACGTTACTCTTGGTTGGGGGAAAGCTCCTGGAAAATTGTCCATACTGGCAACATAGTTATTTTAATTCTCTCAATCTGTGGTACAACAAGTCCAAAACCACCATCTTTTAAAGGACTAGAGGAACTGCGGACCAGTACAAGGACGGTTGTGTTTCCCCTCTAAAAAAATTAGCAGTAATAATGGCTTCATTTTTGCCCTTCTATCTGCCACTCCCTGCTGCATTTTCAGCTGGGGACTAGCCTGCACTCCTCAGCATATGGTCAGCTGCGAGGAGATAAAAGCCAGTTTTCTTTACAGAAAGACCTCACTTCCTTTCCCATGTGCAATTCCCATTCCTTCATTTCTGTTCACCTGCGTATTCTCATAGTGTTATTTGAAATCCTTTCATGACTGTGTTGAAAGCCCAAAATGCAATGATAAGTAAAAGATTGATCCATAATGGAGCATTCCAATGTTGACAAATTTCAAACATGTTTTATATAATATATCATATAAAGCATGTCATTACTAATCTGTCTTAGATACATATGTGCTCCATATTACCAGAGATACTAGCCATTTTCCAATCTTTCGTCACAATCAATCCTCACATGTTAGTGCTGTAAATGCTTTTACTCTTACATAGCTGGTGGGAAAATGCCATACAAGGAGTGGCTTGTCCAGGTTCACACATGTAGACCACCCCCAAAAAAAGTGCTTGTACAGTGGAATAAAGTAATGAATAACTGAAAACATTTACAGCTTAATATCACATGTAACTTCTTCTGAAGACAAAGTAAGAGAAGACCACAACTGCTCTAGTTCTTCAGGGATACTTTGCAGCATGCTGCATACATGCCTGTGAAACAATACAAAAGATTAAAGTTGTATCAGGCTATCCAACTGCCTGGTACATTTTTTTTACAACTGCTGCTATATTTTGCAAAAAAAAAATTTAAGGTTATATTATGTCTTCTCTTAAATTCAAATTTGTGAGTAGGTAATAGAGAGCAATCGCCATTTGTTTTTCACAGGTTTAGTTTGTCAATAATGATTTTGATGGGGATTTTTGTGGTTGTTTCTTGGTTTTCTTTTGAATTACTTTGTGTAGTCAGTAAAGCCCTAGACATAGAATCATAGAACCGTAGAATGGTCAGACTGGAAGGGACTTTAAAGATCATCTGGTTCCACCCCCCCTGCCATGGGCAGGGACACCCCTCCACTAGACCAAGTTGCCCAAAGCCCCATCCAACCTGAACACTTCCAGGGAATGGGCATCCACAACCTCTCTGGCAACCTGTTCCAGTGTCTCACCACCTTCATCGTATATTTTTTTTTCCTTATATCTAGTCTAAATCTACCCACTTTCAGCTTAAAGCCACTACCCTTTTTCCTGTCACTACACGCCCTTGTAAACGGTCCCTCTCCAGCTTTCTTGTAGGTCCCTTTAGGTATTGGAAGGCTGCTATAAGGTCTTCCCGGAGCCTTCTCTCCTTCTTTTCTTGTTGTCCTTAACATCCCTGGCCAGATTTAATTCTGTCAGGGCTTTAGCTTTCCTAGGCTGATCCCTGGCTGCTCAGACAATTTCTCTGTATTCCTCCCAGGCTACCTGCCCTTGCTTCCTCCTTTTGTAGGCTTCCTTTTTTCGTTTGAGTTTGTCCAGAAGCTCCTTGTTCATTCAGGCAGGCCTCCTGGCATTTTGCCTGACTTCCTCTTTGTTGGGATGCATTCCTCCTGAGCTTGGAGGAGGTGATCCTGGAATACTAACCATCTGTCTTGGGCTCCTCTTCCCTCCAGGGCTTTGTCCCATGTTACTCTACCAAGCAGGTCCCTGAAGAGGCCACAGTGTTCCCTCCTGAAGTCCAGGGTAGTGAGCTTGCTGTGTGCCCTCCTTGCTGCCCTGAGGATCTTGAACTCTGCCATTTCATGGTCACTGAAATGGTAGACGACATTTCATCTGTTCACATCTGCCACAGTTGAACAGGAATAGTCTTTTACATTGTGGTGAAGTATAGAAGATTATCTGAAATGTAAGAGGCGTACATTTTGTACCTGATAAGGCCTGCTTTCTTAAGAAGAGAGAACAACAACTTCTAGCTGTAGATTGCTCAGCTGGGCTATCTCTATCCTATCCACCAATACTTCCACCACTCCTTTCTAGGGCACTTACAAATCTCTGTTGAATCCAGCTGCTTAGGCAGACTTTCCCTCTTGCTTCCTTTGACTTTACACCTGGGAAGCTCCTGCTGCAAAGCTCCTTTGGGACCAGCAGGGTTGCAGCAATAGTCCAATCGCTCTTCCTTCAGCAGCTGCTGCAAGGGGTAGCTCAGAGATTTCTAAAACAAGAATAAGTGCTTAAGTGGTGCAGGAGCCCTGTTGACTTTCTGGATGTAAATGCTATATTATGTGCTTAACTCTTTTTGTATAGCATTTTATTAGAAGCTCCTTTATGGAAGCCATTAGCACCTTTCTACATTACAATATAATGACAGGATTTCTGCCTGTGGTTTCCAGAGGCATGTCCTTCAGGGAATGCCACAACTAACATAATGTTAGCAGATCTGTGTGGAGTGTACATGTGTCTATCCATCTGTTTAATAAATGCTACACATCAGTTACTCCAGCTAAGGGAATTATTCTGCCCCATATGGCCGTCACTATGACATATTTCAAGACAAAATACTACATATTTGAAGTGTCAAGTCCTTTAAAAAAGACACACTTTGTACTAGTTTTGGATATCCATGGATACAAGCACAGATGCCATCAGCATCTCTTAGGAAATAATTAAAGCATGAAAATACTTGCTCAAGTCGGTACTTTCACCTTGCAACCAAGAGAAATCATCACCTCTACTTCTTAGGCCGGATCTACCCTAGTGATCTTACGGGAAAGCTTCACATTAAATGGCTGTTATGTTTGCTGAAGGCATTATTGGCATTAATCAGACATATGCCATCAAAGCAAAGCATCCCAGGGCATGGCACATAATGCCTAGCATGACAACATTTTAAGGTCAATAAATACTTCAGTGACAATGTAGTTGTTTGTGGGTCTTCTGTATCTGAATGGATGACCTGAATATATTCCAAAACAGAGTTCACTGATGGGAAAAAAGGTCAGAACATTCTGTCTCTTGCATCTTTTCTTTGTTGCATCACTCCATGTTTTCCTCTTTTATTCTGGGAATGAGTAAAATATTTCTGATATCAGGCCAGATCCTCAGCTGGAATCCATCCACACCACTCCAGATATTAGTAAAATAGAATTATGGAATATTGCACCAAAAAGAACCTTGCCCTGCACACCAGTAATTTATCCGCTATATTTTTTGCATCAGTAACCATAAGAAATCATTATTGGTTCCTCTTCTACTGCATATTTGTACTGTGGTTAAAGATGAGTTACTGCACAGTTTGGGTTAATGGAGGCATATTCCCCTGAGACAGAAGTACACACTGGCTTTAAGATGGGGATGGGTACTTTATTATGGTCTATGACTGATTTCAATGCTGCTTTATCATCTGCCAGCATGCACATACAAACTAATAAGCTATTCACTGCTTTTTGCCCCTGAGGGCACCTTTCAATAAGGCAAGTCATTGATTTTTACCATCAGACACACAGACCATAAGCCGTTCCCTGTATCATTCTATCCCCAGTGGTGCATTCTGCAGGGGAAACCAGTCATTTTAGTCACGCGTACACATTCACACACGCACACACACCAGCCGGCGATAATCTGGCTCAGATGCCCAGATATTTACTTTGCCTCCATTAGAAGAACTATTGACATTAGCCTCTTCTGCAGTCCTGTCAGCATATTTTTTATTAAAAATACTTTGATGTAATGCTGAGGCCTTATAGAAAGGGCAGAATGTACTTTTTTTTTCCCTGACAGCATGCTTCTAGTACATAAATCAGCAACTGACCATCACTGCCACTCTTTCAAGCATTCGTAGCAGAGAGCCCAAAGACTGAATTGCAGTAATGTATATAATCATAGCCAGCACTTTCTTGGTTACTTGTATTTCTCCTAGGTCTGAAAGGGTCTCCTTATGGCATTCTGTGGTGCTGCCTGAAAACTTTTTTCTGTTTTATAGACCGAGAGTACTTAAACTTTATGTCCTAGCTCACCCTATGTAAAAGGCACAATGTGGATCATTATGGTTTTAATCACTGCCACTGTCTTCTACTCTTGCTCTGATGATGTGCTTTAAATCTATCAATTTAGCTTCCTAAATCTGACCAGACCAAAAGAACACAGATGCTTAGCTTGTATATTGAGATTTCAGTGGGAGCATGCTGATATCCTGCAGCTGAGGATGTGGCCATCTTGTAGATATTTCCCACTTCATTTACCCCCCTCTTCTGCAAGCTGTCCTTGGGAAAATAGCTGACGTACCAGTTAGCGTCTCCTCCCCAGCTACAAAGATGTAAGGAAGAGAGACGATGCAGCAGCTCCTCTTTCCCCCTCATCCCTTCTTCAGCCATCTGGGCAAAGCAGCAAAGGGAAGGTTTAGTTCAGTACCTGGTACCCCGTGATGCCTGAGATGCTGAAAGCATCCTGGCCTGTCTAGAAAAGTGACCTGTAATGGCCTTAAGCTATCTTAACTTCATCTGAAGTCCTAGTGACAATTTCCTCTGGGCCAGTTGGGCACAGAACATGTGCTATCCCAGAGGCTTCACTTCCAGTGAAGTAAAACAGGTTTTAACAGTTTTAATGGTTCATGAAAAAAAGGCCTCAAAGCCATATGATGTGGGTTATACGTTTATATCTGCTCTATGTATAATACTTCACAGTATCTGTAGCATATCTAAACTTTAAATAATCAGAAGTATCACAGTTTAAAATATTTTAGGCAGAAAGTTTTCCCAGCAGCAATAAGGATTCCCTAAAAGAAAGTTTTCCATAAGAAACAGTCTGTTATATTTATGATGAAAATACTGAACCTAAATATCGCAATGAGGTACTTCAAAACTTCTCATTTGGCACTTTCTGGAATTTTCTTAAGACATTTCTTAAGAGCCTTTCAGATTATACCTTTGCATTAAAAGGCCCACAACAGAAAATAATTCTGAATGTCAACACTACTGCAGGAAGCAAGCTAACATTTATTTTTCGGCTATCTCTAAGCATTAATTAACTAGCTTGATGAATTATGTTTCCATAGTATACACAGCCTTGTTTAAAATTCAAAATATACATGTAGCCTGTATTGAAACGTACAATATTCAATTGATAACTATACTGTCAACTCTTCCATGATAACACTATGAAACAAAGCAGCTTCATCCAGTCTGTGATCTTTGATCCCTATCCTCCCACAGAGCAAGGGCTTTATATGTTACAATGACGGGTTCAAAATATAAAGATTTTTACATAATGAAAATTGTTTTCTACAATAGAGGAAAAGGTGCCTTAAAGTGCATCAGGTACATACATCTTTCAAAATGTGTTTGGAAATCTAGGCAGAAAAATGCATGTGCAGTTAATTGGCATGTGCAGGTGATCATAAGCATCTATGCAGCTAACTGCACGTCCTGGTGGGGTGAGGTTATAAAATATGGTTCTGGTTATTGCAATGTAAGTTTACTACCTAATTTTTGTATACAGACGTGACTGTGAATGTCTCCTACAGTGTTGTATTACATGATCAAATGGTTATCTCTGACCTCAAGAATTTACCAATTTTGTTGTTTTAGTAAGGAAAATGTGCTTATCTAAGATTGGAGAGAAAGAGTACTTGTTTGGAGGAGAACTAGAAAAAGGAGATATTATGGTGCTTATGATAGTGGTGTTGAGAAAGGAAAAAAAAAAAATTCAGAACTATCCCAGCTCATAAAACATCAGTAGACATCTGCTTCTCCAAACTTAATATCAAAGGATCACTATTTCTTCTGACAGTGTGTCTGAGCAAAGCAGCTAAGCCTCTGATTGCTAATTAAAACATTGCAAAAAGCCCTTAAACAAAGCACCCCCATGCCTGACTAACAACTCAAATCTCAAAGGATTTCATAATTGAAAGTAGAAGAGATCGAATTAAGAAAATATTAGAGAGTTAATGAATGACAAAATTTTTTATTTGGTCTGCCTTTAATAGAACAAAAATCAAGAGGTTGTTTCCCCTAGCTGTGGCAGGGCATACATTTAAATACCTGTCAGAACGTATGTTGTAAAGGAGTACCTGCGTGACGTCTGGCCCACTGTCCAACCAGACAAGTATCCTGTACCCTGTGAGGACCAGTCTTACCTTATTTTCTTCTTATTTGGTCTGGATTTATAAAAGAGGTGTTTAGTTCCATCCCAAGCTGTCCCGTAAGATCTGCCTCAAGGGCTCTAGGAAAAGCAGCATTTGAAATTCGTACATTTGGTCCTTCCGTTAGGACACGTGTTCCAGCTCCCCTTTCCGCCTCTCACGTACGCAGCAGGGTGAAAACACCTCCCGCGTTCCTCACTTCCATGCAGGCGTGCCACGCACAGCTCCCGACTGACAGCAGCTCTGCAGAGCTCAGTGCTGGCGAAAGTGAGGATTCATACATCTCTTCTGAGGAAAACATTTAATCAGCTGCCACAATGCAAGTGCTATCCTTTAGGAATATTTCTCGTTGAGGTGGTAAATGCGTGGCAATTAAAATAAACATATCTTATTGCACGTGTCCTGCTGTTAGCAAAGTACGATGCAAAGACCACAGATGTCAGTCTCCTGTCTTCCACAGTCGAGTGGAAACATAGTGGTGGAAAAACAGTTTACCCAAATACATAAGTATATTGTTATTCCCAAACAGAAGGTGATCCCTTTCTCGTTCTGCAATATCACATAATCTAACCATCATCTCCTCTATTTACCTTGTCTTCCTTTACTGTCACCTCTGCCTCCTAAGTTAGATCTCGCTAATGGGAAACATTCGTGTGGACTTAGAAAGGCCTTCGCTGCTACAGCAGCGTGCTTCTCAATGAACCTTTGTCAGCACACTGCTGTTATTTCCTAAGGTCTGCGGATGTTTGTGTGTGTGTGGAGTTGTGGGGGACGTGGAAGCTCTGATGAAATGCTGTGGGTGAAACGCCTGGCTGAACTATCAAGCACGTGCCCAAGCAGGGGAACGGTGAGAGTTCCAGTCTCATTTCTCACGTCTCACAGACTGGGTGAAGAGAGGGTTTCAGATGGTGGATCCTGCCCTTGCTGATAACAGACTGCAACGTGCTACTACCTTCCATTCTGGAGCACACCAAGTGGCAGAGAGAAGTGACCCTCTCACTTGGATTTAATCCTCCTGGGGTGCATTTTGTACACAATCCCTTGGTTAGGATGCTTTGTGAGGAAAAGGTGGCCCCCACTAGATAAGCTCTTTTGACTGAAATAGCAATCAGTTTCCAAGGTCTACAGAAAAGGCATTTGGATTGAGCTGGAGAAAGGTTGCATTTTATTCTTTTTTCTTTCTTCCCTTCCCCTTCAAACAGCAACTGAGTACTCAGTGCAGTGGGTTTAACTTCAGTGAGGATAAAACTGCTGGAGAAACCGGTCTCACCTGAACCGTTTACCATCAGTGAGCTTTTGGATCTCAGAGAAGCCCTTTCCCTGCAGGTTGCAAAAGATGAAGGCAAACTCTTTAAGGATTACTCACTTATCAGACTTCTGATGTCTAAGCCTGGAAAATGTGATCTATGACCAGTGGAAAAGTGGCAGAAGATTTTCATGGAAGTTCCAGAACTGCCTTTGCTGTAGACTATAATTGCCCTGTAATGAGTATCCTAATATCAAGCCTTTTTGCACAGAGCTGTCTTTTCTCTTAAAAGGAAAGGAATTCAGCTCACAGGTAAAATACTTTGAAATGAGAAACAACTTTTTTTCTGAAATCTGCTTTCAATTTAAGAAAAGGAATGTTACAACATGATTTTAAACATCCTTCCTCCTCCTAACTGCATTAAGGACCAGATTGTGTTCTGCCCTCCACTACTGACATGGAGTTTTCACGGGCGTCAGGTATCTTGCACTGTCATAGCGATGTCTTAGTAGGAAATAATCACTTATTCCTACTGTGCATTTGATTTTTCTATTACTATTTTGGAAATTTTCACGTCACATAATTGCAGAGTCAAAATCCCTGTGAGACTTCAGTGGAGGTGCTTTGTGGGTAGACATTAAGCCTCACAGACACTGAATGTCAAGCTGTCAGATGTAAGGTAGGATTGTTCTCCTGATTTCAGAGAAGAGGTGCTGATAAGGAGCTGGCCCCAGATCTGGGAAAGAGCTGGTTTGTCCTATCCACCTGCCAGTGCAGAACTGTTTCAAAAAGTATACATCGGAATGTTGTGTCAAATTATTCTTCCACTTTTCAGGTGAAAAAACTTCATCTGTTTTCCTGGATGATTATTACACAGTTGAACGAGTCTCACCAGTCCTAGTGACACTGATGAGAGCATCACAGTATTAGACTGAAATTTCCCCTTTATCAATTCCATCAATTTCTAGTGATATCTCCCTCAGCTGCTCAAAGAATTCTTCACTTGTCTTGCTGAACATCACCCTCCAAGAACCACAGCCTTTCTCTGGCAGCTTGGCCCAGTCAGGCAGGCTCGCCCGGTTCAGAAGCACTCAGCACCTTTGCCTGTGTCCACGAGGTGCTTGGACAGCACGCTGCACCTGCACACGCCAGCTGCAAGTCATGTCCCTGCGGCATGGCATGGCTATGCCTGTTGCAATTTCTCTGTATGTAGTGTTTGCTGCGTGCAAAATCTACCTGCAGGTAATCTCTGGAAAAGCAACACATGAAACAACAGAAAATGATAAAGATAAATCAGTTTAAAGGCACTTCTAGCCTTTGCTTCAAACACATGATTTCACCCAAACACTATAAGTGTGGGCTGTCTGCTTGCAGAAATGGAGTTAAAAGAGGTCAAAAATGCTTGAAAATGAATGAATCGAGACTTTGCTGGTGGGTGATAGAAGTGTGTGTGCCTGACTGAAAATTGAAAAAAGCTGCTTTGGGCAAACCAACTTTTCTGTTTTGGATTTAACAACAGCAATAAATACTTCAGCCTGTGAAATGGTACATTCAGAGAAAGTTGCATGTCACACCCAAGCTGTGTTTTCAGAGCAATGATGTACATTTCTGCTAGAAACTTTGTGTTAATGTCATAGTAATACTTTGCGTCAATGTGACATGAAGAGCCGTGTCTGGTCTTGATAAAAGACCCTACATATCATGTAAGAGGGAGAGGTCCATGCCTCAGCAACAGGACTTTGTGAGACATTGATTCTGAGGTACCCAGTATGATCCACCTTATATATAGTTCTGTGTAATTGTACTGACACACCCACGCTACAGTCCATGAAGAAGAGTTTTGCTCTGCTCTGGCCAAAACTTTCCAACTAGTTTTCAAGTGTAGCATCAATTAGACAGCCCAGGAGCAGAAGGAATCCAAAAGCCTTCCCTTAAGCGGGACACTGGAAAGAAAATTGAAGTGTTTTCAAGAAAATGAAAAAGTCCATCTCCTAACAACTGATTGTTCTGATTATTCTGATTTTTTTTCTTTTCTGGTTTGTAATGTCTCTAGTGACTTTAATTTGACTTTTAACATGGTGCACTCACTGGGCTCTATTTTTCTTTTTAAACATTGGACTGTTCATGTGACAAGTCTTCCCAAAGCCTTGTAGCTCTACTTAGTTATCAGTCACCCTCAGATGAATATTTTTAATTATGAACATCTGGCTAAATCACAGGCTTACGGAAAAGACATATTAGGTCATCTTGTGCAACTCACTGGTAATGCAAGATTGATGGTTACAGGACATCTTCTAGTGCTTTGTCCTATCCATTCTAAATTAATAAATCATGGTGGATTCCTCCACTTCTCTTAAGGGATTGTCTCATAGGCTAGCAAATTCTGCAGCTGGGAAATTTTTTGAATAGTCATGGTCCTAAACAATAGCTTAAGTCATTAGCAAATGCTGAAAATTGTTTTCCTATTACACATCACAAAGCAAAAGCCTTTATTTTTCTCATTTACTTATAATTTTGCCTTTATCTGTCAACAGAGAGAAAGGAAGAGTTCAAAATAGTTTACCAGCTTGCTAGAAGTACTGATAATTTTAATCAAAACCAATGGATCAACAAGTTGTTCATGAATGATGCAACCCATTTCAGAGTTACTTTTAAAGTCAGTGACTCTAGCTGCCATTGATTCCAAGTGTTCACTTCATGAACATTAAATTTTTTTAGTGTAACTGTACTGGCAGGAAAAAAAAATCCATCTAAATTGAAGAACCCATTTTTGAGTGACTTGGGTTTTTGAGAAGGTGAAGCCTGACCCAGAAGGAAGGTATGTTATTCTTCCTATCCTAAATGCCTCAGCCTAATTTTTACATGTTTACTGGATTAGTTTTACTTTCCCTGATGCTTTCTCTGTTTTTTCACTCCTACTTTTTTATTTCCTTCTTTTTTTTTCTTTTCCATCTTTATGGATTGCATAAAAATTGATGCACACATTTTAGCTGAGCTCTTGAACTATAAAGCCCAAATGAGTTTGGCATGACACAAAAAAGTTAAACAGTTTCTAATCAAGAGAAGGCAATAAATGATAGGTGCATGCAAATCTGTGTACCTTCAGGAAATGAAACGAGGTTGTTGTGCTTTCTACTTTTAAGAATCTTTATTCTAATTTGAGGCTAGGTAGCAATGTTAACCCTGAATTCATTCTTGAATTAAATCCTATGGATTTATACTAAAGGCAGATTTCAGCCTGTACGGCTTTAGAGTAGATTGGTTTATCACTTTACTCATGAGGAATGCTATGTATTTCCTCCTTTATTTTACCTGTTTTAAATGCTACTGGAACAGTTCGCTTGCCATCACAAGGAGTGTTTGACAGAGCAAAATAGAGTTGTACCAAATTATTGACAATACAGCACTGTACAAGATCATACATTGTTTCTACCACTGGCCACATCTGGTGCTTTCCCTTGCTGGTTCTGCTGGTAGACTTGACAGCTCTGATTCATTTTCTGTTATTATCTTTAGGTCAGGATACATCCTTTCCTGCTACCTCTTGAAAGCTTCATGCCTGAAAATAATTGCAAAAAAGGCTTTAAATTAGAGGTTCCTAAATAGGAGCTGATTTTCCAATAGCTTGAACTTTGATTGATTTTCTCTTTGAACTTATTAGATAGCCAGATCAAGGATTGTTCAGTCTTCATTTTTGACTTAATAGCTATATCACAGCTAGAGTCAGGTCCCAGCTGGAAAAAACTTGACTAGCACCATTGAACATTGTACCAAAGCCTGACAGTTTTCTCCATGATACGAATCTATGGGTAAAAGTTTCAGTCTTTCCAATCAACAACAAGCCTGTGCTCTTTCTTCTGAAACTCAATAACTGAACTTCTGCAGGTCTCTCACTGGTGCGAGTACACGAAATATATCCAGTGCATTCAGAAAATATAGTTTGGTTTGTGTTTTTTTAATTGGAGGAATTGAGCTTGTAAAATGTAGTCAGGATGGGGTCATTGGTAGGCTGACAAACAAGCATTTGACTTTATCTTCAAATTTCTTCTCTTTTCCTTTTCTTCCTCTCTGGAACTTAATGATTACCTCTGCAGTTTGGCTTAGAGAACTTCTATGGCTTCTTAACCTGCCCATTTCCTGAAAAGATTTATTCATTAGTTTCATACTGAATTCAGCTCTGAAATTAAAGAGTCAATGCATCGTCACAAAATTAAGGAAGTCATTGCAGTGAAAGATCAAATAGATGTTAAAAAATGCAAGTAATTTTTATATATTAATATGGATAAGAAGCACTATTATTAAAAAGGAGCAGCTGTCACGTAACTTAAAAGGATACGAATATTGTGTAGGTCTGAACCTCACATTAGTCTTTCATAGCTGAATAACTGGGTATAAATTGTGGTCCATTTCTTTGTGCAGTATCTGTAAGAATGGGGTCTGGTATCATAGGGTTTCCTGGGAATACAATTATGTACGTGTCTGCCATTTGCAGACATTGGTATAAAGGTATCGATGTAAGTGACTACAAAAGGTGCAAGACAATGGGGAATGACATGCTACATGTCACAAACTATTCTAATCCTTTTGTGCTATTTAATTTTAGTCCTTTGTGACTTGGGGCCACATCTTCCTCCTGGACTAACTCTGCTGACTAAAAAACAAACAAACAAAGAAACAAAAAAAACCCCAAACAAACCAAAACCAGCAGCTTCTCTAAAAAAGGACAATGGTATGTGAATACAGAATTTGATGTATGATGTTTGAAGTGTTCCAGTATAATGTAAAATATTAATAGGTTAATAATTTGCATTGATTTATAGTCAGATTATTTTGAAGAAGATCTTCTGAATTATGCCTGTCCTGGATTGATTAAAATAATACACAAAAGGGTGAATACAATAAGTGCCAATAATATTAAGTAACCTCCTTGCTGCTCCTCTCAAGTGGAAGTATGAAAATAATCTTAGCAGCATAGGTTCTTGATAAATTTCTTACAGAATACGGGCCAGACAGACTAACCCCAGATACTACAAAACCTCATTTACAGTCTGTGGCAGCACTGGATAGTCTTATTCTAGAAATCATGAGAAAGTGTTAATTTAAAATAAATCTAAGCTTTCAAAATAATTTAAGTATAATCAGGAGCCCATAATGTAGAATTCATTGAGGTTCATCTATCATTATGTTAAAGGACGACTAGGCAGCGATCAGAAGCACTAGTTGTCCCAGTGCCCTCCCTTTCACCCCTAGCATCAAGCTCTATTGCACATTAAGCTTCTTACAAGTCTTCTGTATTTTTCAGCTGTTCGTTCTGCTACAAATATATCTCTGCTTTGTAACGTCACAGCCAACTCCTCTCTACACCGAAAGCCTGTCAGGTCAAAAAAGCATTTGTTCTGTGCTCTGTGCTTACAGACATAGGGAAGAGCAAGGAAAAGATCTATTTAATGGCTGTGTGTGAAACACTGACTGCAAGTACGTTAGTTGTAATTATTAGTACTCTCATTGTCTTTACATACAATAGGTTCAGCAAATCCCCTGTAAATTTGAGTATCTTGGACACCTTGCTCACCAGTTAAAGAATATTTTTACTGTATAGTTAGTGTATGAAATGATTGCTAACATGAAAGTTTTGTGAATAGAATGAAAAAAGTTAGGTCCCCTAAGATGGAATAGACCCTTTAAATTGCTGGGTCATTCCTGCCACTGAAAAACTCCTGTGTCATCTCTCAGGTAGCTTGGTTTAGATTGGATATTGGGAAAAATTTCTTCACCCAAAGGGTTGTTAAGCACTGGAACAAGCTGCCAAGGGAAGTGATTGAGTAACCATCATAGAGGTATGTAAAAGACATGTAGATGTGGTGCTTAGGGGACATGGTTTAGTGGTGGACTTGGACTTAGGTTAACGATTGGACTTGATGATCTTAAAGGTCTTTTCCAACCTAAACAATTCTATGATTCTAGGGGGAATTGGAGCAGTGGTCATGAGCAGTCCAGAGTCATATTTCTCTATATCCAGCCATGAAAATCTAAACAATATGATCTGTAGACACCTGTTTTTGTAAGAATGTTAAATGTAGATATTTGTGAAGAATTCACTATTAAATAAAGTGCCAGCAGATGGCATTGAAGAATATATGTCACCATTCCTGTTTCTTGTGGAAGTAATAAAGCTTCATGTCACCATGCACCGAAAATTGCTTCCTCTATGCATCTCCTGACCAACGTTTGTAGTCCACTAAAGCAGCCTACTTACGGCAGCTGGGGACCTGGTCTCAGGTGTAAGAAAAGCTAAAAGGCTCTAAAATCTCTTTATATGCTAAAGTTCTTCTTTATCGGGTACCTCTGGACACAGCCATGAGATGGAAAAATCCTGACTGGATTGCCACCAATAATTGCGAACCATCACAGGTGGCACAGGTCTCCTCTTGTTTCTTGGTGTCTGCCATGGTTATGTGCTGTTGGTCCCATTGCCAGTGAATTAGTTAATAGCTCTTAAGTCCCTTTTAATGATGCTTGCTCCAGATTATGTTTTTGTCATTTCTACTTTATGTTTGCAGGATGAACATGAAGGAGAAAGCAGGGGGGGAAAGCGATATATAAGAAGGACACAAGGTAGGCAGTGAGGAAAAAGAAATGGGGAAACAAAAGGCTGAAAGATAAATATCAGAGCAAAAGATACTGACATCTTGAGAATTTTATCAGAGATATCACTTTGATTATGAAAAGCAGCTGAGTTTTAATTTGGATTGGTCTTAGTTAGTAAGTCTTAGCAAACAAAGCCTGATCTATGTTGATTCACTTCTGCAATCAGGTCCAGTCCAGGGATGATGGGTGGAAGAGACTACACATTAAAATAGAAAATACAGAAAATAATATGGTAACTTATTAAGATGGTTGGATAGTTGGGAAACATAGTAGCTTCAAGAAAATAACATTAAAGATATTTCCTTTTGATTTGTCTTTCTAGACTTAAGTCTTTTCAATTCCCAAAATGTAACTGTTTTCTGTCTTGATTCTTTCAGTTTCTACTTTTTTTTTTTTTTCCCCCTTTAGTTTGCATATTTCTCTTTTTCTTTGAAGGATCTATATTTTCTGTTAGGTGTGTTTCTCCAGATTAAAAGCTTTGTACAGGTCCACTTTGAAATCAGTAGTAAGAGCTCCAAATATTCACCTCTCAGTAAACAGAGAAGGTCTTAACAGAACACTGCAGATGAATCAAAGGCTACCGTTTGTGTTTACTGGCTGTAATAAAATGAAAATATCTATGCTTACTCTCCATGTTTAATGGAGATGGGTGATTTCTTCCTCCTTGTCTCTTGACTCAGAACAGTTTTCAAATGACAAATCAAACACCCATCCCATGAATATGCAAAGATGTGTATGTAGCAGAAGCAGCCAATTGCAGATGGCTTTACTTAAAGTGCTTTGAGAGGTGGGGTTGCCCAATGGGGAAAAAGGCTACAGACTAATTAGGAATTGGCACATTTCTTCTTCCTTGACTTAAAATTCTCTATAGAATTTTTTCATTATTAAGTACTTCATAAGATCCCAAGTCTGCTGAACTTTGAAAACTTGCAAAAAACTTTCTTCTAGAAGTTTTAATTAGAATACTTCCCATTCCAGCTAATGACAAAAGGAGTATATGACCTATGACTGGTCTTCATAATAATCTACCTAGCTCAAAGATATAAAATTTAAGTTGTAGGGTTTATTTTAAATCTGTACGGGGAGGTTCTGCTTTTTTTTTTCTTTTCTTGTTTCATTTAGGGTATTTATAATAAAGTGAAGGAAATCCCAGTAGTTATACAGCACAGCATCATTCAGCAAGCAAAGGTGTGAATTGTTGGATTTATTGCGGCTTTTCATACTCACAAAAACCAAGCTGGCATCTTTAATGCAGACACAGATGTCAGACATCTTGTGAAGAGAACCAGCATGCTGTAGTGTGATTTACTTGGCAACACAGTGCAGCAAAAAAAGGGAAAATTGTTTGGCTGTAGGATAGACAGTTGATTTGAATGTACCTCCTAGCCAAACAGTCGCACTGAACTGATTATGTTATCACGAGTTCATCTTTCTCCTAGAGAGCACGATGTCCCCCTTTCCATTTCACACTGACTCCTTGTTTTCAGCATTGTCACCCTGTGACTTTTCTGTCCAATCTTGTAGTGCCAACAGGGGTGAAATTTTAAACCATATTTTCAGTGATTAAGCAAAAGGTTAATTAGAACACACACAATATGTTTTTGACCACATATGGAGGGGTGTGGAGGATTAAAGAAAAAAGGACCAAGAAAGCTTAAATAACATTAGCTACATTTTTACATGTGGAAATATTAAGGAATATATATATATATATGTTTACTCATTTCCAAGTCCCTCAATAAGGAGAGCAACAGAGCATAAGCATCTATCATGATCATCTTCTTTTATGCATTTTAATAAAATGTTTTCTGTACAGACACTTGGGTCTGCAGCTTCATTGCTCACCCTTCTGGCCCAAACCCCACTTCTGCACAGGGACAGCATTTTTGTCAAATCTCAGAGCTCCTGTTTCAGTTTCATGTCTGACTGTTCTTGTGTTCCGCTGGTGCCACATTCACATCTCAGGGCATTTGCCAGGCAGTTTGTAGCACCGCTCCCTTCAAGGGTTCATGTACCAGATGCCGCTCAGCATCCTGACACCAGACAAGCGGGATGGAGAGCACTGTAAGGATGGGCCACAGCACTGAACTGCGACTGAAAGCAGGACTTGGCACTTGTGCCAAAGGCTTCCTCTCACATCAGCAACAAATATATCCTGAGCCAGGATATTAGACAGGACTGGAGAGGATTTTCAGTAAGTCACTCACAACTCCATTAGCACCCACAGTTCATAAGAACAGAGCAAGCAAACACTCTCAACGTACTCTCCAGCCTTCAGCAATTTGCAGTTCAGTCTTTCTGAGATGAAATGTATTGCTTTCCTGTTCAATAGCTCTTTATGAATGTTTCTTCTATGAGTTTATCATTTGTTGAACAAATGTAAATTTTAGCACCTATAGTGCCCTGTTGTTAGGGCTTCCACAACTTAACTATGTTGCATGAAAAAGTAGTATCTTTTCTTTCTTCTAAACCTTCTACCTGCTAGTTCGTTTGATGCACTGTAGTCCTTGTGTTGGAAAAAGCAATGAATATTGATTCTCTATTTACTGTCTCCATTCCACTCATATTTTACATATCTTTATCTTACACCTACTTACACCTACTCAGCTGTCTGTCTACCAGGTTGAAGAGCTGTAGTCATTACTTGTATGAGAACCATTCCATCCCTTAAATTATCTTTCTCTCTTTTTCGGTTCTACTCTGTGTCTGGTTTTGAGAAGAGCGCATGAGAATTTGAAAGGTTAGAAAGGGTGCCTTGTTTTACATCCACAGTCATATTACATACAAACTGTAACAACCATAATAGAAAATCAGGCATGAAGGTTGCAGTAGGCATGAGTAATCTAGTGTTATGACTTCTGGGATAAACCCACAGACCATTACATCTTGGCCTTGTTAATTTGGGTTTTTATGCTATGTTGTGTTTTTTCTGTAATTTTATGCTGTTTAAACTAAGCCTTTTTCTATGCCTCTGATAGCTCATATCTCATTTTAATTGCTCTAGGACCTATTTTTTTTATTTTCATGTCTATTTTGCACTGCATTTTACCCTACAAGCACAGCTCCAGAGTGCCTCCAGCACTGACAGCTTTGTCTCCTTTCTTCTTATCAGAAATAGTAAAAATTCCATCAGCCCATAAAGGCCCTACCACCCCCAGAGCATCTCACTGTTTTTTTCCTCCTCTTACTGTCTTCTCTAGAAAGAAACCTGTACAGTTCAATTGGCTGGAATCAGACAGTTGCGACTGATGGATGTCCTGTTAGGAAATACTGTGAGATAATTCCGATCTCGCAGAAGATGGACTAGAAGCAATCTTTCTTCCACATATTCTAAAAAGACTTAAAAATATAAACCAAATGGCTTTTTTCAAAGCACCTAGGGAATTTAGGAGCAGAAATCCCACTCAGACATCAAAGAGGTTTGTCCTTAAATCCCTTGGATGCTTCTGAAACTCCCCCCCTCAAAGCTTGTCCTAGCTGCCTGCCCTCTGGATTATAAGTACACTCTAGCGGTGGGAGTGTGTTGTTTGGTTTAGTGATCTTGCAGGAGAGAACCATACTTAAACTCTACATGAACAGCCTCCCTTAAATCGCTGCCTGCACTGAAAGCTTGGCTCAAGCTCTTCCCTCCCAAACTGGCCACGGCACAAGGGAAAACTGATGCTGGATCCTGTGAGGAAGGAGAGAGCTGAGGAAGGTTTTCACCAGCTGCTTCACATACATAAAAGCAACTGGAATTATTTTACATTATGTAGTTAAGCATTGTGACTGTGCCTTCCCCACAAAAGAATCAAACCTGGTGAGACATAGTCTACAATCTAAGAGGTTTTTTCCCAGATGGGAAATTGAAACACAGTGTGATTTAAGTGGTTCAGCCAAGGACAGAAAAAAGGAACAATGGCTAGGGCATTAGCTTGAGCCTCGCCAGTTTAATTCAGTGCCTTGTCAGATGCTTCTGAAAGTCTCTCTGTGCTTTCAATAGAAAATTATGTTTTTTCACAGTAGTATGAGGTAATTACATACAAAGTTTTGAACTGCTCTAGACTGTTGTTCTGGGCACGCAGCTAAGTGGAGAACAAGAGAAGTCAGACCAGGACATTCCTGACTCGTGGATGATTACCTTAGCCACTTGGTTAACCCACTTCCCTTCCCTCACTGTAATTACTGTTTGTGACCTGTCACATATGATGTAATTACTGTTTTACTGACATGGGGGCTTAAGCTCAGGCACTTTCTGAGGGTGAACTTGAATGTTTGCAAAGGCTTTTCTGTTGTCTTACCCTTTTTGATAGGAAAATGAGAGTATTGGGAATGGAAACACTGAGCTCCCATGCAGTGGGACTTGTGTTGCCTGAAAAAAGGCTGTCTTTATGAGCTGATCAAAAGACTTCAGTAAAGAAAACCATACAAAGGATCTAATAGTTCTTGGCTATTTGGAGGAAAAAAAAGGGGTGGAGGCAAAGGAAAAATAATAATAATGCAACCTTCCAATTTCTAACATAGACAGTTGGCAACACTGTGTTTTTCCAATTAAGATGATAGCATCTGGACTACTGTAATCCTTAAGGTTGTAAACTGTGTCATGTTGCCCTCTCCAGAGTGGATTCATCAGTCAGCTGGCAATAATTTATCTGATTAAAAAGAAAGGCACTGTCTATAATTTTACTGTAGGGTGGCTTCCCCCCCCATCTCACATGCACTGTGGGAAATAATTTTTCTGAAGCACTGGACTGGAAGAAAAAAAACTGCAACAAAATTAAGGAAATCTCTTCCTTTATCCTCCCTTCCCTGTTCAAAAATACCTAATATAAATGAGTTAAACTGAGGGTTTAACAATTTTAAGCTGAATTTTGTCACCCACTCGATTAGATTATGTATTACACGCTGAAGTTTATTCTTGCATTGCTGCCCAGGCGAGCTGCAGTGGAGGGGGAGGCGTGCAGCTTTGGCAGGGAAGAGCAGCGTGGCAGATGGAGCTGTGTGACAGCTGCCACCAAGACAGGTAGGGCAGGGGATAGCAGAGGGGGAAAAGAAACAGCAGCACGGAGGGGCTGGGAGATCCTCAGCAGCAGTGGGAAGGGATTAGGAAGGGGCAACTTAAGAGAAAGAAAGAGGAACTGAAATGAGTTTCACTGAGTCGAGTGCTTTAGTCCTTTCTCTGACATCCAGCTCAACCTTTGGATGAGAAACCTCCCAGTGATGCTGCTCTCCTGCAAAAGCACAATAGTGGCTGCAAAACAAGAACTATGCTTTCAGAAGGAGATAGTTTGGTAGTGGCTGTTTCACCCTGTCTGTTTGAAACACCTGCAGAATTCCTTATTTGAAAACTTAGAAGGAATCTATCAATAATTTTAGCACCTCTGTCAGATTATGACATTTCTTCTAAGCCATTTGTGTCAGGAGTTCAGAGCTAGGGTTCTAGTTTGGACAACTTGCCTGCTGAGTCAGATTTACTGAAATACATCGGAACTACTTAAATCCAAAGACGGCCTGTCTCTAGAAAGAGGTGGAGAGCTCTTGTAGAGGTGACAAACCTTTCCTCACACCAGCGTGAGTCTGGTGTAACTATGCACACCTGTGCTAAACTGGGACCGCGGGACACCTGCTCTGAGCAGGTGCGAGAGCTAATAAAAACGAGGAACCGGAACCCCTTCTCCTTTCTTTTCCTCAGGATTCAGGTAAGCAGGAACTCCTGAAATAATGAGGGGGAAGGATAGCTAAACTCTTTCCAAACCTTTGGGATTTTTTTATAATGTGGGATGAAATTCCAAAGAGCTGTGATATTTTCTCCCGAGCAGCTGGCTGGCACCAATTTCAAATTGTTCTTTGCTTTCCTTAGTAAGCCCTGGTACTTTTTCTTGGTTTATGTAGTTCTCTCCTTATGTGGCCGGAAACAGGAGTAATAGCACGTGGTGCTTCTGTAATTTAATGTACTCCAAGAGGCTTGAGCCATGGACGTAGGTAGAATATCAACAAATATCAGATCATAAGCAAGAATTTTGAATGGAAGCTAAGCTCTAATGCTTTGGAGAAGAAGAAAAGCTTCACTAGGTGGAAATATGGCGTTTTTATGATAGGCTGTGTCACTTGGTGTTTTGACCAGAACTGCTCGGGCAATTTCTGTTTGGCCTGTTCCTACACATGAAAGAAATGGCAATTTGAACCCTGCTTTTTTTTTTTTTTTTTCCTATTAGATGCAGTGCTGCTGGCAAACTGGTTGCATGTTATTTTTGACAACTTTCTAAAAAGATACTTTATATATGCTTGTCAAGTAAGAGTCATGTGAATACACAAAATAATTCTTAATCCTGACAAACACTCTTCAGACCCCTGGAGCTGTGAGTGCATAACATGTCTATAGCAGCAGCAAGAGGGAAAGCTGGGATTTCTTAGGCAGGTGAGGATCTGGGAAGAGAGTTTTGTACCTTTAACTGTGGAAAGTGCAATTGTATCTGGACTTCAGTTTGGTTTGCAGTGGTATGCCAAGATGCTGAACCCAGAATGCAGAATAAAACATCTTCCTATCAAGACAATTTTCTTGAAGCTTCTCAGGGAGTGGCAAAATTCACTTAACCCAATGATTTTGAAAAATGCAGTAAACTGTTCACTTCATCCTCAAAAGCAGCCTGAGAAAGTTGAATAAGACTGTGATTTAACATCCTCTTATGCAATGGACAAATGTTATGAAAGGGCATAGCCAGCCTTCTCTCCAGGAAAGCAATACTAGATTCAGTGAATCAACCCTAGCCTTTATAACCATGTTTTTCCAATGGCAGGGGCCAATATTCTCCTAATCGTGTTATACAGGCACAGTAGACTTGCCATGAAACTTATGTGGTGGCACTGCTGCTTCGCTAGAATATAGGTGAACTTTGAGTTTGCAGTTCCCACCTAGGAAAGCCACCACAGAGTCGGGTGCAGCATCCAGAAGCTTTTGTGTTTTGGATGAGTGAACTGCAAGTGGCTCTAAGCCCCTGGTTCCATCATGGCTGTTTAAAAAGATGTGAATTGACAGCATCAAACTGACTTACATTAATCTTTGTTATGCGTTGGTACTCCAGCTTCATTGCTAATCTTGGTATGTTCGCTATCTGAATTAGTTTATTATTAAAAGATGAGCCAAGGCTGGGGCAAACCCCTATTAATCTTTCCTCCTCCATCTCCCTGCCACTGATAGCAACCCATTTGCCTTTTTTAGGTGATTTTTAGCTAACAACCTGCTTAGTTTCATTTTGGTGTAGCTGGGAATGTATAAATAGATGGGGATTACATGGAAACGCTGCTAATGAATTAGTGTATGTAACACTAAAAAAAAGCTTAGACAGACAAAGAGTTCTGTAAAGGAAAAAACACAGGCTGGTTAAGGGCAAGGAGCAATCTGTGTTTACAAAATCATAATGTGCAGACTTATTGGCAGGAGTATTTACCTTGCCAGTAGTAAACCTGCAGTTTCCCAGGCAAGGCTTATCTAGCAGCCCAGGTGTGGGGCACAGTCCTGCTGTGGGAAGTGTCTTCTGGGTACAAATAGTAATAACTCATAGTTCCCTGAAGGACTGTGGTGCTGAGCCAGTGTGTTACCCCTGCATGGTCTTGCAAGTCACCCCCTTAATCTCAGAGAAGAGAAACTGATGCCTGAACAGAGAAAATACAGAGCCTTGTTGCCCCACTGTTAACTAATAGGGAAATAGAGGAAAGGAGCTTGTGGTAATGTTTCATTGGTGTGGGAGACATCAAAGTGCTTTTTCCAGCTGGACTAAATGGCCCCAACTACAATAACTTAGGTGCTGGATGGGGAGTCTGTCACTTCTGAGCATGGGTGAGAGGTGGAAGCTGTAGAAAACTGCTGGCCAGCCTCTGCTTTGGAAGGCAGACCCATAAACTGCAGGGCAGTTTAGACAGGAGAATAATGTCTTACATGGAGCCATGATTCTTGTTATTAATCAGTGATTAAATAACAGTTAAGCATATAAATTCCTACCGCTTTCAACGCACAAAAGAACTGTGCTCATTTACCCCAGCCAAGAGTTTGATATAATAATTTTGGGAAGCTTCCTGTTTCTTTCATGTACACAAGAGTTCTGTATTATATAAAAAGACTGTGGCATGAATGTTACCTGGCCCAATTTCTGCATGTAATTAATTGACTTAGCTTTTTTCTTTGTGTAATTCCACACAAAAAAGGATGCTTCAAATTACAGCCAATTGTTGAGAGCACCTTCCAAGGAATCTTTCTTTAAAACAAACAAAACAAAACAAAAAACCCAAAACCCAAACAAAACCCAAAAGCTTCTTTTTTCATGTATTTCCACAGTATACAATTGTAAAGTTTTTAAGCAAGCAATATGGTATTATTTTGTACTGAGTCTTGAAATCACAAGCTTTCTGTTTATTGCAGAAATGTCAGAGATCCTACATCATTTGTTCTGCAAGAATCTAACCCCATATACTTGACTAAAATTCCTACTTGGGATACTTTGTCCAATAACTCCACCCAAAAGGCATCTACATAGGGATTGTTCATAAAATGAAAGAACACTTGGGGATGAAAGGTACTTTTATAGAGTACATAAAGCATTATGACTAGGGCTTCAAATGTTGCTTGTCTGGGGCTTTGATAGTACCTAGAAATACCATTTTCCTGGAATGACAGTGTCATGAAGTCGTTTGAGTAGTAATTTTTTTGGAGCAATACCTGTGATTTCTGGCATGTGCTGGAAATTTTAATTCAAGCTCACATCTGTTGAGAATAAACACTTAAAATCACTAGGCTGGTAAAATATATAAGCTACTTTTTATGACCTTGAGTTGAGTGAAGTTGTAGTATCAGTGGGAGCATATTTTGAGTTACAATAAAAAAATGGTCTCTTTAAAGAAAGTCTCAGTTTGTAGAGAGAGGAAATTTGCTGGGGTTTCTTGTTTAAATGCTGATTGATAGAACAAGAAGGCTCTTCATCAAAGAGGAAAGCTTGAAGAGAAAGGAAAAATAAAAGGGTGGGGAAAAAAGAAGTGAAGTTTGAAGGCTAGATACTGGATCCAGGCGAAAAGAGGAAGATAGAGGGAGGACACAAAAGTGATGCAAATTGCGAGGGGAAAAATTATATGTATAAGAGCACGTAAAAAATGGAGAATAAGATTAAGAAAAAGAGCAGAGCAAGCAAGAGAGAAAGTATAAGAAGTAGTGCTGGAATTAGGCCAGTGCTGAGCTGTGGCAGTTCACAAAAGAGCCCTGATAGCTCTTGTGATGAGGGTCAGACTAATTGAAATTTGTTCCTCTCCAATTCCGATGGTTAAATTCCAAAAGTGATGAGGGAAACACCCAGAGAAGTGCAGAATGAGAAAAAGGTCTCCAGTATGACTAGGAAAACATTTAATTAAATATCAAATATACAAGGAGGAGAATATAATTTTTCCAATTTTTCTTTGTTTCCAGCACACAGTGAATTATCACTGAATTATCACTGACACTGAACATAAATGGAATTCGTCAAGTTCCAACTCTAAACAGCAGACCTGAGGAGACTTCTTAAATGTAAGTCATTTGGGTATGAATATATGTTATTAAAAATTATTTCTGCATTCAGAAAAATGAATGTTATGATTTGGGGAGAAATAAACTGAATTAATTGTATGCAACTAAATAGCTGAATGTACGTTTTAAATACAAAGCTTAGTACAGGCTGAATCACAGGATCATGGCTGATACTTCTTTAAGAAGTAACTTCTTAGAGGGTCTCCTGTAATTAACATTAAGAATAACATAAAAGATTATGATATTTATGATGCAAGGTCTGCAGCTAACAATTTATACCAGGAGTAGATCTGATCCTTCTTGCCTGTTTTATCCATCATTAAATCATTGCAGGAAATAGATGAGAAAGGATCCTTGACTTTTTCCAAAGCGGACTCTCCTTTTGTGTAAATTAAGTTAATAAATTTTTAAGAGCAAAATACAGTTTTAAATGCTAGACTAGAAAAAAATGTTTAAATAACCATTTTTCACCACGAATACCTAGTATTATGGAACAGTAATTACACAGAGTAAAAGACATGCCCAGTATTTTTCATTTAAGGTGGGAAAGACCTGTCAATACACCTAAAATTTATGGGGCATAATTCTTGCTTTTCACTCGTACCAATTTAAAGGAGAGGTAACTCTGCTGAGGTAATGCTGATATAAAACACACTGAAGATCTGCCCAAGTGATGAGGGGCCTGATTCAGCCAAGTGTATAAACACACGCTTAAATTCATTCCCACTCATAGCATATGCTTACATGTTCTGTTGCCTCACTATTACACACAGTTTGTGTCAGCTATAGCGCAGTCCAAAAACTATAACATAAGTAAAATCAGAATGTATGCAGAGCTGTAGGCTGTGTAAGTAAATGTGTTCCCATCAGCTTCTGGGCCCTGCAAATGTCGTGCAAGGTTCGCTTGCATCTAGTGTCTGCCCCAGAGAGCTCCTCAGGCTGGTTGTGAGAAGCCTTTCCCAGCACCAAGAAGGGCTTTTCGTGGCTGGGTAAGAAGGTGTTTTGATCTTGAATTCTTTTGGAATGTCTCTTTATATTTCATAAAAGCCAGCTACTCTGTTAATGTGTTTAGATAATATAGTGATTGGCACCTCAGAAATACTTAAGACAGACAGATAAAAGGATTCCAAATGCATCCTTTGTGAATTTTTTAATACAGAGATTTTGCATTGTCCAGTGATGAAAACAAATCGTCTGTGGAAAGACAAAACTGTTTTTCCATTAGTATCACTCACTGAGGATGTTTATATATGTTCAGTGTCTGATAGCATCTTAAACTTAATCACTTTTAGCCATTTGTATCAACAAGATATGTCACTTGACAAGCACTTTTATTTTGTATCTTCCTCTCCTTCTCTCTCTCTTTTTTTTTNTTTTTTTTTTTTCTTCCTCTTCTTCTTCCTTTTTTTTTTTTTTTTTTTTTTTTAGCAAGCTGCAAAGCCAATCTATTGGAAATCCTCATGCGGTGTTTTTCACACAAAGGTAGAAATCCACACCTGTGGGCACTGGCTAAAATTTTGTGTCCTTTAGGCTAGTCTAATGGGGGAGAGAAAGCTGATGATCAAGTGAAGCTTTCTGATTCAAAATTTTTTATTTACAAACAATATACAAGTTCTGGATTTATTTTAAATACCAGAGAAATCAAAGAAATTGGGAAACAGTTTTCTTGCTTCAAATAATCAGATTTTTCAACTAGTGCTGAACCAAAAAACTATGTCACAGGTCTTTTGGGGATCCCATACCAAGAATGACTCTGCGCTTGACCTTAGTTTTATTTTCTGTTTGCTGCACTGAAATGCCTCCTCTCCACAACTCTTCCCAAAATTATGTATAACTGAGCTATTCTATCCAGATAATTTTAATGACTGGGCAGCTTCCTATTTGTCCCGGCTTTGAGACAGTGATTTAAGTTGTAACATCTTTGGTGAAAGAGAGTGGTCAAAGATATTAGCTTCAACCAGGCATGATCTGGCCTGTAACACCATGTGGCTAATGTTTCCTGATGAAACAAACCAACTCGCAACTTTTCCTGGTCACTGCATAAAGAATAAATTACCAAAAGCTAACAAATTCAAACTCTGTGATCCCCCACTATCATAAATCACCCGGTCAGTTCTTGGGTACAGAGCAGTATTCTTACATGTCACTTAGTTGTTTCAACACATCCAAATTGCAGTTAAGATTCCTTCTGTATATGTTTCCCTTATCATTTAATTGGCTAAGTTATCCTTTACTACATGTTCTCAAACTCTCTTTTAAATTCCAGACTTTAATCAGCTTTAAACTAGAATCTGTGTTGTACAAATGTTAGTAATGAAAAGGGATTCAGGTGTTTTCCACAACTGATAATTGTGTTACTTCTCAAAATGAACCTACTATAGTTTTTAAAGGGAAAGTTGCTAAATAAATGATCACTAATAACACTCACTCAATTTCCCAAATGTATTTATGAAATTTTAAGTCTGTAGCCACTATATTTTTTTCATGCAAGTTATTCTAATAGTAACAATGATGAGGAATTTTATAAATGTTCGGTGTGTGGTGACAAATAGTGTATTTTATAAATTAATTTCAAGTTAATGCTAAATTATTATGGAATTACATATTACATACACTTTACTACCAAAAGAGTTCATCATGATTAATGTTATTACAGTGAACACCAAAGGAATTAATAATGATTTGCACTTATTATAGAGTGGTACCAACGTAGAGAAAAGAAGGTTAGCCTAATTAAATTCTAGAAACCACTTTAGGGCTCTGCTGTATTGTGGAGGCTGGTTTTTATGTTAATTAATTCTGTATGAAAGGTTGCTGAAGTGTTTTAATATTGTTCAAAGAGGCACCAGGAAGTATTTCAGAATTATTATTATTATTGTTTTTGTCCAGGATATCTTGACCAAGCAAGATGGGGTCCTTTCCAGGATGAGCTCCTGCTTGCTGTATAAACGATAGTAAATAATAAACGGATGATTCTAGTCTTTTATTGAGGGATAGAGCTGAAGTTAAGTGGGGATGTTCCCGTGTTCTGAGGGGACACGACTGAATGGGGATCAGATCGCAGGCCTAGAAATCCAGTTCATTTTCTTGCAGTAAGCAGAATTGTTGGGCAGTACGTTAAGGACGTAACTCCTCTTTTGACCTACTGACTGCCCTCATGCCAAGTCTTCCACGCAAATGAATGCTAGACCAGATTTGGCTTAGATTTTAGTTTTCAAACATCTGATTTCATGATGATTTGGTGTTGTAGTTCAAGGTGAAAGGGTATGGTTTTGCATGTTGTTTGCTTTTTAGTTCTTTTTAATCTGTGATAGAGAGGTAGAAGGCATTTATTGGTAGCATTTTGGTGACCTGCCTAGTTCATTTGCGGCTTCCCTTAGCTGTTGTTGAGTAATACAAATATTTCAGACTCGGATTCACACCAACAAAAATAGCTATGAAAAAACAAACACAGAAATTTACTTTGCTTCTGCTTCTACTGAAATACTTGGAAGTGTTTTTACTTTTATGCTTCTAATAGACCTGTTTGGAAATCCTATTCAAGCTGGATTTTTCAAACCCCAATTCCCTTAAGCACATGCTTCATATGTTAGGCATGTGTTTAAATTCTCTTGATTTAGAGGCATGTACTTAAGGGCATTGCTGAATAAAGAAGAGCATGAGCATGTACTTAAATGCTTTGCTGATCAAAGGAACAAACCTTTTGATTTGATCTACATTTAATGCAAGTTAGATCACCTTTACCTGTAATCTAGTAGTCAAGAATTTACCAAATGTCTTTACTAAAGACACAGTTCTTGATTAAGCTGCATTCTCCTGGCTATGGAAATAGGAACAGCTGCATAATAAACCACATTTCTTTCTTTCTTTCTTTCTTTTTTTTTTTTTTATGGCATTGGTTGTAAATTACATTTTCAAGCACTATGGTCTCCCTGCAAATAAAAGAGGGGATCGAGACAGTAAAAATGAAAAGAGAGGAGAGGGGTTTGGTTGTTAAATTCATATATTCAGTGTAACACCAGAATGATTCAATATGTTTTATGTTCTTAATATTTTTCTTTCTATATGCAGTACAGTATGTAATACATCTCTTCCTCCTTACACTAACAATTTATATTCAGGATACTCTAATGAAGTACATCTTGAGTCTCCTTTTCATGGCTAATGAGGAGACAACAAGAATTTGACTAATACTAGTACAATTACTGGAGCAGTGAAGCGTGCATCTCTGATTAGACGTGATAATTTGCAAGGCTGGGCTCTTCACATTAAGTTTGCAAACAGTTTAAAAATCACTTCCTCTATTTATCCAGCTAATCTCTGTTTAATGACTCCAGACCTGACAAAAGAAAGAGAAAATGTCTCTTAAAATGCTATACTTCATTTATGAAGCTTGCATATAGAGCAGAGGTGTAATTTATACTAAATATTTTCCAGAAGACTTTTTGATGAAGCCATGCAGCTTTTTTACAATGCAGTGGTATTTTTAGTCATACTGTAATACTCAGTTTTCTTTCTATAGAGCTTTGTTGTCTTTGTCACATTTCTAGTTCACCTTCCGAAATCAATACTTGATTATCCATACAGGTAAATAATTTTGTCTGATTAGCTTAATTTTTTTGTAGAAAAGGTTGGTAGAGTGACTGTTGATGGCAGTGCTAGGGAATTCTTCATCAATCAGCAGCATTGTGGGCAGGTAGGTTTTAATGATCACCTGGCATTCCAGATTTTTGACATGTTCCTTTTTGAGGCCTACTTTCACCATTTGGACTTGAAGCAAAGCTGCCTGAAACAAAAGCAGCTCAAGTTAGAATTCTTCATGAATTTAATTAAGCAAATAAAACCAACTCTGCTGTCAGTAGGTGGCACTCATCCTGAATCAAGAGTGAGATCTTGCTCAAAAAGGACAGCCAGCTGTTTCAGATGGGCCTAAAAATGCATGTCTTTGTGTAAAACTCTGTCCCAGAACACATCACTGGTAGAAATAATGTGTCCTAGGTGTGACTGCAAAGAAAGAACTTGTGTTAGAGGGTTTAACTGAGTTCACCAAGTTTACAAAGGAATTGCCAGTTGTTATGCTTGCGCCTGGACCAAGTGCCACAGTGTTGACTCTGTATTGCGTGGTGACACCCTAAGATTGTAATTTCTTCTAGGATCATCTAAAGCAGAGTAAAAACAGATTCAAAATCAGGGTGCTGTCCTAGGAAGGTAGAAAGGATTTGAGACTGTGACTCTCGTAGATCTTTTCTGGAGTTTTCCCTAAGATGTATAAAAGCAGATGCAGAGAGTGAGGATCAGATGCTCAGCCTGTTGTTCTGCGTAGATTTACTTGCTTATATAGCTTTCAGAGAGCATGATTAACTGTGTCTAATGCATCTTGTTAAAGATTGGCTCTGGGATTTCCCTGTCTATTTTACTTAGAGATACCTAATAGCTTTTTGTTTCCACTGAAAAACAGCAGCTGTTGCAAGGATTGTGTGCAACAGACAGAAAATGTGCATCAGCTTCCTTCTGTACCGATGGAAGTTATTTGTGTCAGGGAGGAGTGGGTCCCTGGAGAAGTTCTGACAGTCTGCATGGAAAGGGCATCTGAATCTTCTTCCTCTTCCACAAAGGAGATAAAAATAGCAGATTTTGGGGGGTCAGCTCTTGGGGATGGCAGGTTTCTAAAACTGATCTGTAAATTCCCAGTAGCAGAGTCTCTTCCCTGAAGACTGAGATAGAAGGGTGGAGGCGGTGAAAAATGACATCACTCTTTGCTGTTAGTAATGTGATGGAAGCTGGCCAATGCAGATTCAAAAATGGAAAAAGCAGATAAAGGATTTTCTTCATTTCTGCTCTGTAGTCTCCACTGGTGGTCCTAATAGGGCCAACTATCTGATTTCACTCTTCCCAATTACGAAGGAGCAGAAGTTACCCTTTCAATATCTATTATCTCTTCATAGAATTCTTAATAATGTTTTTAAATTGTGCTCTTTCTGCCTAAAACTGTAGGAACTAAGGAAGCCTTTTCTCACTGGAGAAACAGTGAGAAGAAAGCACACTATATTCAGCGCTAGGAATAAGTGTGCCTTCCTTGCATATTCCTTGTTCCCTATGCTATAAGAGCTATCATTCTTAAATTCCTGCCTGTGCTCTATATAATTGATATTACGTTGTAATGAGTTTCCTGCTTCTAATCATGACAACCATACTAGGAAAGAGAGGACTGCTTTTGCACTTGTTTGATACCCTGGGAAGCAGCTTTTTGTCCCCATGGGTGAAGATGAGGGCACTGCACTGGTGTTTTCATGCCATTTGGATAGGTCTTGTGATGACAGGGAAGTTTCCTCACCACCACCCCACGAGCAATCCCAAGCTAATGTCCAGACCTGTCTGTAATCTCCAAAGCTGCCCATGAAACTTTGAAGAGGAATACTGAGTTGCCTTTCCCTCTTGCCTGTGCCTTGTGTCAGGATACAGAGCGTTGGAAGGGTGGAGCTACTCCATCTCCAGTTAATGCAATTAAGTGATAAAAAGACAGAAGCAACAAAATAAGTCATTAACCTTAAATTTAGAGTCCCCACTAACTGATTGTTGGTTCCAGCTTATGGGGCTGGCTAATTAACTACTGTAGTTTTTTCTAGGGCTCATACCTTGGAAAATTCCTAGGGCTACATAATTCCCACTCCTTTTGAAGCAGATAATTAGAAGAGCCACCCTGAGTTAATTCTGCTTTTTTCCATTCAGAATGAAATAGCACCTTCCTTTTACTCTTCAGTTTACGCATCTCTCTGACTGTGTAAAAGGCAGGACACAAAACTTTTCATTCTTTTCTACTGGCTAGTCATTTTTAATTTTCATTCTCTGGTGTAAATAGCAAAGTACATTTTTCCTGCAAGTCAAATAGAGTCTGATTTGGATCCCTTTGAAATCAGTGGAAGTCTTTCTAGTAGACTATAGTTTCATAGTAGATTTATCACTTCTGCTCATTTTAAAAGAAACAAAACCACTTGTGAGATGAGGGAAAAAAAAAAAAAAAAACAAGTTCAGTAGAAATGTTAGTGGCTAGAAATCTATACTAAAGAAGGGTTTTACTTGAAGAGAGTGGCAGCATTTAGAAGGCATGCTCTCACTTTATCTCAAAGCTGAGTCATTCTCTAAAATAGATCATAGTAGTTGTCACAGATGTTTAAAAAAAAAAAAGGCACATTGTTACTCTTCTGAATATGCCCATAATAAAAACTTAAGTTTATTCTGTTGACAGTTCCTTAAATTAAAAAGTGACTATAGCAAAATTTTCTTCCCAGTAGTTTTTCATTGTCATTATCAATGTAGTGGAGCACTGTTTCAAGCGTGCAAAGAGTGACTGTGCCTTTATCTTTCACCCAATATTCCTGTGCCTTTGTTTAGTCTCTCTATCTTATTGCAGTCCACAATAAGAAATCTTGAACCTTATCAGGCAGCCTAAATTCTCTTTTATAAATGACATCCAGAATGGCCAGTGCTGGGTTAGCTGGCAGTCTGCCAGATGCCGTGTTCCACTGCATGGATGTATCACCTTTCCCTGCTGAGATTACTCACATGGAAGAGTTCACATATCCCTGAGTATGTCCAGGAGGAAAAATGGTTCTGTGCTTACGGGCATTAGCATGGAGATCTGGAAATCTGAGCTCGGAGATTAAGCCACACGTCCCCGAACATGCAGATAAATCTGTGTCAGAATTGCCTGTTTGTAAAATAGATATAATACTTCCTCCTTTCGTTGTTTGTGTGGATCACAGACTCCTTAAGGAGTAGGTGGTGGTGCGGTAATCACAGAAGTAATACTTGGATTTTCCCAGGACAATCGTTCTTCCACCATGAGGAATGTGGAAATAAGATTCAGTAATCAATTGGGAAACAACTGTGACTTCCAAGTTTACCCAGTCCCTCAGATTATTTCCACCTCTCTGCATATCTGAATTATTTGAATCCTGATTTCCTAAGGAAATAAGGTTTATGTAAGCATCTTTATCTGTCTTCACTTTTTGAACCAGATATGTTTGTCAGTAGAGTTCTTAATCATATTAAATTCCTAATAAGTAATGAAAAAGGCTCTCCTGGAAAGTAAATATTCTATTAGTATACCCACTGGAGGGAGTGAAAAAATAAGTAACACTTAAATTCTTACTAAAGTAAAAAAATCTACACAGGATAGTAATTTATGAATGCTTAACTGCTTCGGGGGAAAAAAAAAGCGCATCTTGTGGAGTTCTTGCTGTTTCAGACACGAGAGAATCCCTTCCTCAACTAAAGCTTCTCTCCTGTGTGAATTATCTATTTTCAAACAAGGAGGAATAGAAGTTTTTTTCCAGCTAACACCTACTGGATGTTTAATTAGGGTGAGTTCACACATTCAGCTCAAAGTCAACGAGCGAGAAGATATGAGTCCAGTGGAAAGCAGATGTAGTTAGCTCCAGGGCTCATGGAACAACTTGTTCTCTGCAGATTCCTTGTCATTTCTTCCCCAGATGTCAACTGTGTCCTCAGACTCTTGTGCTATTTCAAACAACTTGTTCGCAGGCTCCACAGCAACTCTTGTACAAAGCCAACCACTCACAACTTTGGAATAAATACGGATTGAGCTATTTCATAGATAACTATTTCAGAAAGAGCCTTAAATTGTAGCATCCCCTTCCATTTATTTGTTGTTAGGCTGAACTGGTACAATCTGTTAGAAGAGTCTTCTCATGACATCTCTTTCAGTACCTACATTTTTGCACCTTTGTGGGAAATGTGTGCTATTTCACCACAAATGAGACTCTGCCCCCGGGATATCTTGCAGTAGGTTTTATCGTGCTTTTGTTACATCAGAGCCTTTTACCTGTGTAGGTACTTACAAACCACTTTAGTCACCTTTTCAGTTTTCTGAACTCTGTGCCTAAACCTGGAATTTCAAGCACTTTGGAATATCCACCTAGAAACTCCTTACAAGTTGAAGCTTTAGTTCAAAGATTTCTGATACTGTCCATAAAATGGACAATACAGGTGTTACAATATTAATAATGCTTCTCTAGCTAATTATTGGGCTTGTTCCTCTTCACAAGCTCTTTACATGTGGATGTGGTGTACACAGAACAGGAATTTCACTGCGCTACCAGTGAGCTGTTCGTCTAGGTGATTCACTACCCAAAAGTAGATTTTGTGCCTGGGGGTGCTGCTTGTGAGCTGCAGAGCCCTGGGTCATAGCTGTTGGCGTTTGGATAGGCACTACTGTGGAAAAAGTGCAAGATGTTTGGCACTGTCAGGATGTGAAGTCCAGCTACAACAAACACTGGTTTCATGAGGGGGCGCGTATATGCAACAACACACCAAGTATCCCTAGAAGGCTCTTTTTGGGATCTGCTGTCCTCATGTGCAGGGGGGAATTTCCTTGTGTGTGTATTTTCCATTAACCCTGAAATAAGGGTTCCTTGCCTTAGAACTCTTAAGGCACAGGTTGGGTTTGTTGGTCATGAAAATGAAAACAATTAACTCATTCATGAGGCAGGAATGTTAATTGAGATCACCAAGGTTGAAAAACAAGTGAGTTATTCATGAGTAGAATTATACCTTTTCCCACTCCTTTCCTCTGAATATTTGGTCATAGAAGGGCTTGTTTTAGACCAACTGCAGCAGAAGAAAACATTACACTTGGATTTGATATTCTGTGAGTCAGTGGAAGTTGGTAACACACAGCTATATTTATCTTGTCCTGTCGTTCCAAATGTACCTTACCCACTCTATGGATTCATTTCTTACAGATGCTAGCAGCAGTCCTTGCCATCTCATACCTGATTTTTTTCTAAGCCAGACTTGTTTATTTTAGACAGGTTGCTTCATACCCTGTTCAGAAATGAAATGTTTTCTTTGTATATGGACTTTGACAGAAATGAAGAAAAATCTCATCCATTTTCCTCAGTTGTCCTTACCTCATATGAAGGAAAACATTCACAGCTGTCTCTGGTGTCCTGCAATGCAATAATTTTTCTCAGAGGTAGGCTAATACCCAAAAACCTGCTGACATGGCCACTTGCCTTCTGTGGTGCTGCAATGTCTGGACACTGGGAGTACAAGTATGATCTCTGTAAATTTCCATTAAGCCCAGTACCCTTTTAAACAAACTCATAGCTTGCTATTTAGGCTAACAGAAAATGTACAAAGATTTTTATTGGCACCGAAACGAATAATTTTCAGAACACCCCAGGGAGCTATACACATAGATCTTACTGAAAAATCAACAAGATTTGTACTCAGTAGAAAATTCTCTCCGTAGACAATTATTGCAGACAGATATTAGCAATTACTCTAAAAGAGATCTCCAGCATTGGATGAGTTATTTTCTTTCTCCTTTGTCATTGGGCTTGTCTTTCAATCACATGAAGCATACTGGACTGTGCCATGCTGTTGAGGTATGTGTTCAGCATAAAGTTATCTTGAATTGGTTTGAACCTCAATTGCTGCTTTAATAATCATTTTTAAGGAGGCAGCATGAAATGAATATGCTACAGTCTGTGCAAAATAAAGATAAAACAAATGTAAACTTAGATCAGATAATTAACACATCTTTGTAAAGTACTTGTAACAAATCCCAAGAAACTATTCCACAGTTCTTTAAAGCAAGGAGGTTAAGCTTTGTAAACTTAATGAGGTTCCCCTTTCTCTCTTTGAAGGGATCTAAACTGGAAGCGGGATTTTGTTTTGGGGATTTTTTTGTTTTGTTTAGGGTCAAGAAAATGTAAATTACAATGGATTTGAAACATTTCAACCTCAAACCAATTCATTCTAACTTCACAAACTGGAAAAAACCCAAAATACAGATCTTTCCTGTGATATATAAAGAGAAAGGTTTAGACGCTTCTTTGAGTGATGCTAAACAGTACAATAAGGAATTGTAACACTGCTGGTGAGGAATAAGATCTTGATGAACAGAAAGGAGGATAATGTATTTTCTGGAGGATATCCAGGGTTTGGTGGTTGGTTTTTTGTTTTTTTGGGTTTTTTTTTTTTCCTTTTTGGAAGGAGACTTCCCAAGTTTTACCTTTGAATGAGATAATTAAGCTGAATATCAATCACTGCATGAATAGAAGAAAATGTCTGGCATAAGTAAGAGAAAAAATTCTGTTCTGAGTAACCTGCAGCAGAGAAAATGAGGATCCCAGTGCAGTTCCATAATCTATGACTAACACGACAGTAGCACTTGCAGTATGTCACTGCAAACTCAGGCAGTGCGTGTACATACACACAGAAAACCCAGGTGTATATAAAGGAAAAAAAGTATTTTACAAGCCAAATACTATGGGTTGAAGTCAATAGTGGCTACACACTAAGAAGGTCAGAATTAGACCTTAAGACCTTGTATTTTGTTAAATTGAAGTATGTAACTGTTATCCTGATGGTAAAAATTTTATTCTTTCTTGTGTACCTGGAGTTTTATCCCATTACATGCTGACCTCACTTATATAATTGGCAAAAGGCTATTCCATTAAAAGTAAAAGCTTTTTTATTTCATTTTGTCTATATGGTTCAATTTTTAATGTCCATCCTCTTAGTGACCAAGCATTTACCAGGTTCACTAACTTTCTGTAGACGACCATATATCATGGCTCCATCACTCTGAAGTCAATCTACTGGTTTTTCTATTTATTTACTTAAAGAAATGAACAGACCTTTCTTGCCCAGACTGGCCATCTTCTAAGATAGTACGTATGTCAGAATAAGCCACAGCTTTCAGGTGCCAGAACAAATGTTGTGTATTGGATGTAAGTACGCAGTTCTCAAACTGAAGCATATCTGAACTTTTAATCTTCAGACTCTTCTCTGACTTTTTCTTGTAATTAGGTAGAAACTGATGAGTGCGTGATAGCCTACATGACAAAGCTGAATTTTAATCCAATTTTCTGTGGACAGCTGTGTACACTATGGAAACCTTTGTCAGTTCATTAACCCAGATTCTCTGGGTTCTTTACACTAAAAAAAAAAAAAAAAAAAAGTTGCATCTTGTCTGAGAGATCCATTGCTATAAACAAATCCTCAGCTGTATACTGTTAGGAGGCAGGCAGTAGTTTCAAGTCTTTCAATCAGTGGTGTTAAAGCAGCTTGTAAACTACTCAGAATTATGTCATAGTCAGCCTCAGTGCTGGGTTATTTCATGTACCTTCTCTGTGCTCTCCTCCCAGTTGCACAGGCTGAGAGAAGTAGCTGTGACTGCATTATGGATTGTATTTTATGCAGTTCTGAAAAAAAGAAATAGTGATGAGCAGAAAGGAATTGTTTGAAAATAAGTCAAGAGGAATAGGTGTGGTTTACCTTTGCATTTTTCTAACTTCTGAAAGAATTAAAAACATTTATTTTAAAAATAAACTAAGAATCCTGAGAAAAAACTCGGGCTTTTTGAGTGACAAATGAAGCTTGTAGGCACATAGTATCTATTAGCACCATCGAAAGTTGTAGAAATTTTGCAGTGTACTTTGGTAAATCTCAGTTCTACAATGGTGCAGTGCCCTGGTCACTTTGGTAGACCAGTGCTGCTTCAAAGGCTTCCAGTATTTTTCATCCATGTTTTCAGCTTTGTTTAATTAGAGAATAATGTCAGTGTGTTTGTCTGCAAAACAAGGACACTAACCTTACAATAGCTTCATTAAAGCTTTTATAACCTATAGGAATTTTGAACTCGAAGTTATTCTAGGAATGGACTATTATAATGAGACAGAACTTAAGGTTTCACCCATTGTAAAATTCATAATAGTTTTTGGTGTAAACTCAAAATATGGAACAAGCACCAGAGCCAGAGAAATTTTGAGAAACTGAACACATTTCTACCCTTCCAAATAAATATTTACAGTACATATCACATTTTTTTGCACCAGACGAAATCTTTTTTCAGAAGAGAGAATTAAACATTCCAAAAGAATTTTTTTTTCCTCTAGGTAAATTCTTATTACTGAAAACTTTCCTTCTGACTCCATTTTCTCATCTATTCCTGGTAAAGCATTTCATTCCTGTTTAAACTTTCCTCTGCTCTGCTTTTATGGCTTGGCTACTAATACACAAGGGTACTGTCATACACCTATATGTGTAAAGTGGAGATAGGATCTAGTGACATATTTATTAACTTAGTTTCAGAGACCACAGTGGTACCTGTTAGAATGCATTTTGGTACAAAGAGGCATTTATATTTATAAACTAGTTTGCTGGTCAGTAGTTATATTTGTGTGGAAGGTGCAACCTGCTATCTGATTGGGTCTTAATTAAATCTTGGGAGCAAAGCATAGCTATTCACTATATGTCTCATGAATTCATTTCATGAACAGAAATAAATTTAATATAAATGCAGTACAAGACATACCTAAGAGACAAAACAATTGTACTAGAATGGATGGAATAGAACTTAAATTAGATGCCTGTGGTTTTTACTTGTGATCCCTCAACTGACAAGGATGATAGGTAAAGCTTTAGCTTATTTATACCTGGTTCATGGAGGAAAGTAAAAGATAAAGCTGGAGGTGTTTCATGCAAAAGGAGTTTTCTTATACATACAAATGCCAAAAATTAATTTGTGGAAACCAAAATACTTCTCATGTTTACAAAGGTTGCTCAGTTGATTGCGAGTCTGATGAAACCTTTCTGAAGCTAGGACCGCAAAAGCCAGGGACATCCCATCCAGTCTTGAAAGGACTTTATCCTTACCTTTGGAAAACTAGCTATCCTAAGATTTTGCCCCAAAAGTGAAGTCTTTAGGTTCTAGGCAGATTGCTCCGAGGCTGGGCATAGGCCGCATCATTTGTCTCTGAGGTTGCCTTGGCAGAAACTCCAAGCTCTGTCCTGAGTGGGAAGCCCCCATGGCAGCCCCAGCACCTTCAGCTCTGTGGCACAGTGCCTACCAGCCAGCACACCTAGCCTGGTGTCCTGGCTTCCCGTCGCAAAGCACGGGCAAAGACTTGAAAGCATGGGAATAGTTGTTCAGCACCTGTGACTTCGGGGCTGACCTTCCGGCAGGTCTGTTGAGAATCCACCAATTTGAGAATCACAAAGCTTAGAGAAAATGAGTCAGTGCAGCTTCAGGATCCTGAGAACTTATTTTCTATGGAAACAGCATGTTTTTGAAAATTGCTGTCAACTCAAATTTGTCCAAAGCCAAACTCTAGAACAGCCATATTTCCTGGGAAATGGAAACAACTTTTTGAGTAGTTCCCCTTAAAGCTATAACCATGGCTGTTTTCCCCCTCTAATTTCTGCTGTCCTCCTTCACTTTTCCAGCTCAGTATATTATTATTTTTCCAGAACTAAAGTCTCTTTAGAACAGAACCCTTTTGACCAAGTATAGAGAGGAATAGTTCTAGGAGATGCAAAACCAGAAAGAGAGGAAAATACTTTTAAGAGCTTCTTAACATACAGAGGATAAAACCCACATGTCTCCGAGGACCTATGTACTTTTTTTTTTTCCTTCTGAAGTAAGGGGTCAGAAGATGGGGAAAAAGGCATCCATCTACTCCATTATAGACTTGCCTTCTACATGGGCCCTCTCTTTTTTTTAGCCAGCAGAAGGTTTTGCACACATTTCTGTGTTAGAAGATCTATAGCTTTAACGTATGCAGTTGGCGTATGCCTAAATCCTGTGATACAGAAGCCACTGTTTGAGCACGAGGGGCTTAGTCCAATGCCTGTGGATGGAATCTTTCCCACTGATTCTAAAGAGCTTTAGATCAATCTTTAGGTAGGCACAACCACCAGCTTTAATATTTTAGATTTTAATATTTTATTTTAATATGTAAGAACATACTAGCTCAGTTATGAAGAAAAAAGGGCAATATGACTTGACACATAGAATGCTTTCTAATTTGCTGAGTTACCGGCCAGCTTCTGAAATCTCTCACTCGTAATCTAACAAGAAGCATGCCTGAGCAAAGGAAGCTGTAAGCATCGAGAAAGGGTAAAGTCAAGACCTAAACACAGACAAGCTGCTTTGGAGTGCAGCTAATGCATTTACCCTATTAGAATGATGTAGCTGCCAGCATTTTGTGTTTTTTCTTGCATAAGGTCTACCAAACGGGGAGAGGCAGAGATGTCCATGTACCTTCAGATAAACTGTGCACATTTGGAAGTAATCGAAATGACGAGAAGGCAGGATTTCTATTGGCATTTACTGATATGGTCTGGTTTATATTAGGATGGAATTTCTGAGATTGGGAATGTATTACTCTAACAAACAGTGGTTGCTATAGGAAATATATGATCATCTTTATTATTCTACATGTACAAAAAAGCCCTGCATACTGACAATTTCCTGGGATTTGAGTGTGTTGGGGGAAGTTAATGGACTCTAGGAGTGTTATACTTGTAATTTCATATCTTGCATTTGTCATCTTTACCCTTGTCACTGTAATAGTTATGTATAGTCCTCAGGAATCTGTGTGGGCTGTAATCTGTCACCAGTATACCATTTTGTATTTTCCATCTTCACTTCCATCTAGGACAAGATGATGATTGGAAACAGCCAGAATAGATTTACCAAGGCCAAACTGTGCCTGACCAATGTGGTAGCCTACCTACTACAATGAAATAACTGGCTCTGTGTAGTAGGAGAGAAATGGATATTTTTTTATCCTGACTCTAGCAAGGATATAAGGGGAAAAAAATTCTGCAAAGAGGTCAAATTAACATTACTGGATATTTGAAGTCTACAGTTTGTTCAGAAAATAATAGGGCAAACATCTGTAATGTAAATTTGTAGTCCCTTTTACTGTCTGTGGTACCTATTAATAGTCTAGCTTTCCTCAGCTTTTACCTGGATGTCAGGTGGCAGAAGAGACTGACTGGTGGAAGGCAATACCACGCAGCTTCCAGTTCTGTCTGTGCCATGAAGATTCCCCATAATTGTGCATGTGGTAGTTGCAGACTCCTGGCAACGTTGCAGGCAACAATCACCATCCTGTTTCCCAAAGACCAGCAGATTTGAGGGTTTTGGCTCCAGCACTGGGTACATTCAAGCCCCGCTTCAAGTGCCCCATCTCAATAGCTTGTGCTGCATGCCAAGTGCACTCACAAAGTGCTGTAATATATTTGATAATATGGTCTCTTGAAGGAATCTGTGTCACTGAACCAGCATATAGTGACTGCATGCACTGAAATGCTCTGTTTTTTCCTAGCTCTCTGATATAGGTGACAGCAGAAAAAAAGAAAAAAAAAAAAAAGCCAGACATAGCAGTATAAAGAAACAGGAGAGGCTAGACTCAGAATGCTTGCTACTGATATGGTACAGAAAACCCAAAAGTATAATAGTACAAATAGGGCCTGAGAGTATACAGCATTTGAATTTTGATCATCTTTTCAGACATGCAGCTCTCAGTCGAAAGCATATTTATGAGGTTCAGATTGGATTTACTGTCACAGACGTTGTTTCATGGACACACTCTATCCCTTCCCTACCACTGTGCAAAATCAGCTTATTCTAAGAAGACTTGAATCAGGGCTCAGAGTATCTAAGGCCAGTTTTTCCATGCACCCAAAGGCCCCTGAAATGGTGACAAAAAGGTGTGGGGTGTGTGAAGTGGAGGTGGTGATGCTGAGCTTCCACTAACATCTGGTCATTAATTTCAGCTTTGGGGACTTCCAAAATGCTGGCAAACACAGCTCCAGCTGGCCTGGGGACTGTTGCTTCTCCAAGAGCAGGTAAATAGGACAGATGGTCTCTAATTTTACTACTGTTCCTAGTATGGATGATGAGTCTTGGTCCCTACAGAGCAATACACCTTCCAAAAGCGGAACGTTTTTATTCACCTTTTGACCACACAGAAACAATGTAATTATTAGAAGAGTAGTAAAATGATTAGAACAGTGGCTAAAAGGAAAATCTGGGCGTGAGAAGCAGAGGCAGCAATGATCACCTTGCTTTCCTCTTTCCATTTCAGAATGGCAAAGTCTAGAAATCCATTTTGAACAGCTGCACTTCCATTTGTGTTTGCTATAAACCAAGACTGTTTCACTTGCAGGAAGAAACTGGGGAAAGCTGTTTTGTCTTTGCCATTTCTTCCTTGCAGCAAACAACAACAACAAAAAAAAACCCCAAACAAAACTGACCAAGCAACCAAATGAGAAAAGCACTCTCTAGAACTCTAGTGCTAAGTGCATTAGAAAGCTGGGAGAATCCAAATGTAAATGCTTTATCTTCAGAATTTATTGGAGAAAAATTTTTCCATAGCTGCACGCGGCATGAAAACTTGTAACAGGGTGGGAGGATGAGATTTGGAGACTCTGGAGCTGGAACCTAAGGCAATATTCAGGCAGTGATTATGCAATTGTTGCGTAATAGGGAGAGTGCTTGCATGAATAATCCTATTAACATCAGAGTTTCACAATCGGGCAATTGAACACTGCAGTGTTCAAAATCATCTGTATTTATGGTGGAAAAAATCAGCAAAATCACCATTAAAAAAATAGCGGTCTCATAAATATAGACTTTCTCAGCAGGGGATAAATGCAAGAATGTGAGAGAAAAGAATAGAGGAAAACATTTTCTTGGCTTAGATATAGTAGGAACAATTAATTTTAATGGTTTCCCTTCAGAAAGGGAAAAGTTGGGGAAAAGGTAGAGAAGACTATTATGGGTTGTCGCTAATTTGTTTGTTGTGCCTGAGAAGGGCTGTGAACACTGGGATAGACAAAATTGAAAGGGGGGGGGGGGGG